>JAQQZZ010000012.1:871133-887168 GCA_030265115.1 Mopalia vespertina
CCCCCCCCCACCCCCTAAAGTAGTGGTGGACAGAAAGCAAAATACATTAAAAATGTTATATGTATATATGATTTGAATAAATGTTAAGGCTAATTATAAGGAAAATCTACATTTCAAACTAAGACAGGCCCAATATTAGTTTTGGCGGCGCACATAGTATTACCATTCATATAATTGAGCATATTAAAGGTATAGGTTTTTGTTCGGACAGCAGGACATTAGAAATATTAATTTTTCAATCACTGACAATTGAGAGAAAAGCGTGACATGTTGCACGGATATTTTTCACAATATTTGTTGACTTGAAGAAAACGAGGAACATGACATTACAAAGCGTTCTCCATTCCTTCACAAAGAGTAAAACAGGAAAAATCTTGGTTCGACAGGATTTTTGTTAAGGTGTGTCTGTCCGTCATTGTAGACAAAATATGGACACCGAGTCGTAACTCTGCGAAGCATCGTTTAACAAAAGTATTTTTGGCTTACGATTTAAGGTTCTAAAATCTGTAGGAGACTTGAAATATCGACAATTCATTTTGTTATTTGATTGAACACTGTAGACCTTATGCACCCCTTTTTCGGATGCGTATAAAATGGCAGGTTTTTATTATGATTGAATCACGGGGATGGTTTGTGCGGGGTTTCGATCGGGGTTTCCACCGTATTTAAGCAAGGATCAGTGTGAAATAGACAACCCGTCGTCATATAAGTGAAATATCATTGAGCGAGACGTTAATACTCAACCAACCAAACAAACAACTAATGATAGAAATATATGGCACACGGAACTCGTTTGTCGTGTATATAACTTTGATATTATGTGCAGGTTTTCGTATGTTTTAGAATTTGAAAAAGATTTCCAGAAATATATATATATTATTTTGAATTTAATATACAATAATGACATATCGACCAAATCAAATGCTTTACTAAAATCAATCTTGGATATAGTATGTAGGCCTACATACTATATTACAAGTCAACAAAACATAAATTTAAAGGTTTCTTTCAAAACATATATTTATCAATAGCTGTTCTCAACGTTAATACGCCATCTGATGATCGAAAGCCAGTTTGAGTAGCCTAAGGCTTATTTTAGGATTTCATTTTAAGGGGTCACCTACTCTCGTATTATAATTATCTTCATATGTCCACGTGTTCTTCCAGTGTTCGACGAAGAGCGTTCAATAACTGCATGTAGTACACCGAAACATCGGACTGTGCCGAATACACCCATCATCAGCCTATCCACCAGCTGTGAGGCAAATGTAAACGGAATTGATAGCAAAACCATTAAATATCTATTTCGAACACTTCAAATTTTGCCAGATTAATAATTCTTCATCGAAACAAGATAATTTCTCGGAAACAGTTCATAGAGGTTGTCACATTTTAAAATGAAAATGTGGACATCACTGGCACGTATGTCACTTTTTTTTTTTTTTAAAGTAAGCAGTGCAGTCGTTGTTAATTTACAAGACTTCTCAACTTGTACTGACTTGTTTGTCTGTCCAAGTCGAATGAGGTCGTTGTTGGTCAAATTTCGAAAAAATAAGGCACCCATTTCAGTTAAAGAGATATAGTATACATATGAACTAATTCACTGTTATACCTTTTTGTCGATATCAAATCAATCTGCTGGCACAAACACGTCTAAACCTTCAATAAATTTACATATTTGTAATACTCAGTATCCAAGCATTCCAAAGATATAATACAGTGCTCATCAGCGAATATTCGTATATATACAAACCCTTTTGTTATAATCGCTAATAAAGCAAGTCAGGTGGGTTGCGGGTTGTCAGAAGAAAGGTTATTAGAAATATGTAATGGAGTATTGCGCACTACTTTAGATTTTGTCTCACCTTCATGGATCATTATAGATAACGTCCTTCAGGTAAGACAACAGGACAGCGTTGCTTCCAACTTTTGTTCAGACGTAACTAAACAGATACACCACAAAAAATATCCCTACATCTTAAAGGGAAAGGTAACTGTTTTTCGACCGGAACTTATTATTTGTATGACATATTTTCAAAGACAATCATCTGTATTGCACGTGCAATCGAATTAGCATAGCCGTTAATTTAAAAAGCTAAACGGACGTCATTGTTCGGAAACACGGTGGCTATATCATCTAGTCGTGGCTGTCCCCTATTGCCTTCACTGGTGGATGCTTTCATATAATGCCGAAAGTGAGGGTTTCGCCCCCAAGCGAAACAACCGCTTGTACATATCCACCTGGTACTAAAAACTTAAACCTGTCCACTCGGGTGAGAAATTCTAAGTTTTCGTCATAACCACCACTTACCTTTTACAAATATACAAATTAGTGTAACCAAATGTTTTTTGATTGGGGTTTAACAGAAGGTACGTTCACTCCTATATCGAGGACATGCGAGGTGAACCAATACCACCCTCAACCACACAAACAGGAAAGGCAGCAGCGGACAGTCGCAAAATGTACCACATAAACAACAGCTTTGAGGTGCACCTTAGCTCGGAGAACACAAGGGGAACAATAACCCCTTTCGACCTGCATACAGAACCCGTTGAGCAGTACACCAAGAGCTTGTCCAGAGACATGATGATGGGACTATAGCCTACATCAAACAAATTTAACAGCCCAACATAGAGCAAGAAATGAAAACTAAGATGCAATATTTGTTTTAAATTTATTATTTCATCTTGTAAAGCCTGTAGTCAGCTGCGGTGCAATGGTAACCGACTGTAATAAAGATTTCCACAGGCATATCATTTAATTAAAAAAATTAAAAACAAAGCAGATAACTGGATTATCTGCAAAATTCAATTCACATAAAATAAAAATCACAATTGACGACCGTTTGAGCCAATTCATAGGGTTCAAATTATAAAGTAAATACACAGTACAGAATATACAGATGAAAAATGGCTTGATGATTTTTCCACCTGTACACGAGATGACCAGTGATAAAACCCTACAGTTCAAATATCAGAAACCACGATTTTTTTACACTGCCAGATTGTTCAAAGACAATAAGATATTTAAAACATTGTCTTAATGCACAAACATAAAACTTTTGACAAACAACATTTCTTATATGTATATATAACACTAACATCAGAAAGTATAAATGAGACATCCTATCTTATTTGCGCGATAGAATGAGATAATCGTATATAACAGTGTGCAACATTTTACCCATAGTATATCAGTAAGCCCGAGTGTTTATAAATAGTGCTCTTTTCCTATGAATTTCCATAAACACAAGACAAATGTGCAAACAAAAACCCTGCAGAAAATGCACATTTGCAGCAGCAGAAAAGTACAGATCAAGACTAGATGCAGCAAAAGGGAGACAACTTGTAAGAGTTATGGCCCCTGTCCACAGACAAGCCCCTGTGGTACAGCGCATCCGTGTCAATCTGTCCTTCCTACCACTGTGGCCCACTGGGAAAGAGAAAGTGTCCCCAAAACGGACAAATTAACTCTGTCCTCCCAATTTGATTAATAATAAGTCCATGAATCATTATTATAACAAAGTACAAATACAAAATAATGAATATATGAAATGCCAGAACAATAAAAGTCTATTCCATGTAGAAATATTGGTCAGATTAAAGTTTCAGTTCTTTCGCAACTTCCCAAGAGAACTCAGGGCGTCCAAAATGTCCATAAGAGGCAGTTCGTTGATAAAATGGCCGCCTCAAATCCAAATCAGCAACAATTTTTCCTGGGCGGAGATCAAAGTTGTTTTTCACGATTTGCAGAAGTTCTTTCTCAGATTTCTTTGAAGTCCCATAGCTGAATACAGTGATAGAAAGAGGCTCCGCAATTCCAATAGCATAGGAAATCTGCAAAAATGTAATGTCAGTTTAGTGTTAGATTCAAGTATTTATTATTTTCCATAGTCATTGTCTTATTATCTGATGGTTAAATAACTGTTCCATAGCCATCAGTGTATAACTTCTATTATCACAAAAATACAGCAGCATTTCAGGGTTAGGGTTTGTGTATCTGAATACAATAAAATAGTGAGTTGTGAAATGAGATCCTTAGAACTGAAAAAACTTATAAATAATAATGTAACATTGGGGTTTAATGTCATACTTAAGGGTAATTCTCTTATATGACGACCGATTGTCCACTTCACACCGTTCCTTGCCGGATTACGTTGGAACACTGATAGGAAATCTCGTACAAAAAATTTCTTTATAAAGGAAAATTAAATATCACTTGTAAATAGATGATTTGGTACGTCCTGATGTTAAATAAAGACAACAAAGCTCACCTGAACCATAACACGTCGACAGAGACCCGCTTTGACCAGAGATTTAGCTACCCATCTAGCAGCATACGCAGCAGAGCGATCGACCTTTGAGAAATCTTTTCCAGAGAAGGCACCTCCACCATGAGCCCCCCATCCTCCATATGTATCTACAATAATCTTTCTGCCAGTCAAACCAGCATCTCCCTGAAATCATATAATGTGGAAAATAAGACAAAATTAAAAAAAAAAAACCCCAAGACATAGAGACTCAGGTCTTCAAATTTTCTCTTTTCTAAATACATTCCTCAAAGCCTACCTATGGGCAGTTTGTTTGAAGAGTAGTATCAATGCTGTCTTTATTTATCACGGGAGGAAAACTTTCCAACATTAGGGAAATGCTTCACATCTTGGTTGTGCTAGTGTCAATTATTGTTAGAATACACCGCCATCATATGAGTGAAATAATCCTAAGCCCGGCGTTAAACACCATTCAATCAATCAAAGCCTATTCAAAATAAATAATTGCCGTAAAAGCTTGTCCAATATGCATACCTGTGGTCCACCAACGATGAAGCTGCCAGAGGGTTGAAGGTGGAAGACTGTACGTTCATCTAAGTATTTTTCTGGAACTACTGTACGCACCACCTTATCCATCAGATCCTTACGTAACTTCTCCATTGTAATTTCTTCATCGTGCTGTACAGAGATTACTACAGTGTGGACACGAAGGGGAATACATGCCCCCTTCTCAAACTTGTATTCTACTGTAACCTGTGGAGAAATTAAAAATAATTGAGCCCTGTTGTGGCACTGTAAAATAACTCATTACCATTAATACTAATATTACTTAATTACAGAAAAGGTAATATTTAATGTTTTAGTAACAATCAAAATCAAGTTTGACCGTTTTGTAATTATCACACCTCGTGGATTAGCAATCAAAAGAAAATTGTTTGGACTGTATATAAACATGCAGATACTCGGTTCTCTTTACTCCAGTGGATGTTTTATCAAAGCTGCACTACTTCTCTAGGAGAGTAACTTCAACTTGTCCAATACCTGTGTTTTTGTATCTGGTCGGGCCCATGGTAGACCTCCATTACGTCGGAGCTGAGATAGTTTAGCATTCAGTTTATGAGCCAGCACAACTGTTAATGGCATACACTCCTCTGTCTCATCTGTTGCATACCCAAACATCAAACCCTGAAAATACATTCAAACAAATCATTAACCAGGAATTCATAATCTGAAGGGATTATATTTTTATCATAAAATAGTGTCATACTTCACAATGGACTTCAAAAGGCTGCCAACATTAAAAAGATTCAGAACTATATACATTGATTGACTGATGTTAAAGCTGCGTTCAAAACATTTAGCTCTACAATAGCGATGGGGACCAAGAATAAAGAGCCTTAGGTTAGAACAGTTTGAGGGGACACACCTTCCTTCCCAGGGCCTTTAATATCCTACTAGGGGTATTTAATTCATACAAATGCAGATAATTTGTGGAAAAGACTGAATAAACCCGGCAAAAATCACAGATTATGTCTGCATATATTTGTCAACTTCCATTTAGAATCTGTTTGATGTGCAATACATCTAAGTGGATAGACTAATCAACCTTTGACCCCAGCTAGCCTATATAAGAAGTAGCAGGACATACCTGATCTCCAGCACCAATCTCCTCATCTTTTCTACCAACATGTACACCTTGAGCAATCTCAGGGCTCTGTTGTTCTATTGCCATTAATACATTGCACGTTTTGTAATCAAAACCTATAAAGTGAAATCAAATATTTAAAAAATTATTATTTTAAATTTATTAACAGTATATGGCATACAGCAACATTATTAGCTTGGTTGTTTTGGGTATATGATAAAGGATAAAGCATAAGGCCAATGGGCAAAGCTGACTACCCTCAATGTCCCCGGTAGCACAGGAGACTACCCTCAATGTCCCTGGTAGCACAGGAGACTACACTCAATATCCCCGGTAGCATAGGAGACTACACTCAATATCCCCGGTAGCACAGATTGAAAATACTCTTAGCAAGGGGGCTTGATGTCCCTAACTGAAAACAAGATACAAGACCAGCATGGGACGCTAAACATATGCAGGAGTGTTCAAATTCACAGCACAAGGTACCAGAACAACTGGGCACAGCGCTAACCGAGAAGCTCTGACAAACTGAGTCCCTAATTCTGTACCTTTTCTGGAGTCATCATAACCGATCTGTTGGACTGTATCTCTGATAACTTTCTGGTAGTCCACTGTAGCATTGGAGGTGATCTCCCCACATACCAACACCATTCCAGTCTTCACCACACATTCTGAAAGTTCCAAATTCAACACATCAGGACATTTTCCGGACCAATTTTAATATTTCTAAACATGTATCTGATTTTCAAATCTTCACCTTGAGACCTCATACTACAATATACTATTTTTTATTTTGTCAGTTTTCTTTTGATAAATAGGTTTGTGGTTATCGGACATCAGACTTGTACACGATCCGATATCATGATTGTTAAATAGAAAAAAAGTCCACCAGGTATAGACATCTCCACTGATATTGTTCATAAAACTGGACTATCTTTACATTAAGTACTTACCACAGGCTACCTTTGCATTGGGGTCTTGCTTCAAATGAGCATCTAAAACCGCATCACTGATCTGATCACACATTTTATCTGAGGAAATGAAATAAAATCACATACTGTAGACTTTTTGTCTCTGATAAATTAATTGGGTTCTTTATTATAGGATACTCAAGGTTTTCATATTAAGCCGGTAGCTGAGGTCAGGCGCCTTTGTGCATAGTTGTCAATTTCATAGCGTAAGACTTGTGTTGTGAACTAAGATGCTCTGCAGTTGAGAAAGTTGAAGTAACGTTTTAAGCAATCACTACCTTGGCGGTCACATGAATTCTATGGAAATTTTGTATTATGATGCTGTTGAGGCACATTTTGATGTGTTAACTGTCTGATCAATGCCTAAGAGATTTAACTGCTGAATAGTTTTCCAGCAGTTCTGTTTCTCTCGGTTGCATTTTGGATAATCAGTCAGGTCTGCATATCCGCAGACTTCTTTGAAACTGAATGAATCGCAAAGAAACAACATTTAAAATGATTCATTCTCCCAAAATTGTTGCACTGATACAAAATATTGTTGCACTGTTGTTGTAAAAAGTCTTCATCAAGGTGTTAGACTAAATTGAAAAAAACTGGGATTAATGTTGTATAAAAAGCTGTAGTTTTCTTGTTTGTTCTACATGCGACTAGGTCCTGATTTACACATAGCAAGTAGACTATTGGTAAAACAAACACGGAGATTACTAAATGCAGACAGACTGGCTTAGGACGCTGGGTCAGGTGTTATACTCCAGTGTTATAAAACATCTATTTATCTGCAGTTGTAATTTGCTAGCCCAACTCCTGATGTATTTAGTTTTGGTCCACCGGACTGGACCTGTATTAGTTTACCAGTCCACAATAAATTTTTTCGGTCAGAGCCGGAGAACTTTTGGTAAATGGAAGCGGGTGGTGAATTCAATTGGTCTTTTTGAAATAGCTATTCATAATAAGTTTGTTTTGAACAGGCCACCAGGCATTGTTGTCTTATCATGGTGCGTGACTTCCACACACATTAAACTTCTTTAAGTCTGTTTAACACCCCTTTAACACACACCTCAATAAACTTTAGGTGGGAGAAAGTAATACTAGTTGATTTAATGTGTGAATTCAAGAGACCCTCATAACTACCCGAAAAAGTTATGTACAGTCATAGTCCTATAATCCATCTGTAAAACATGCAAAGTTGTATGCAACCATAGCTAATCCTATGTGCCTGGAAAGGGAGGGGGTGGGAGGACTTCACTTTGAAATTACTTATTTATATACATTTATTGAGAGACACTTTTGATGACTAAATTTAACTTCATTAGAATTTTTACATTTTTTCAGTGATACGGTATGTTAAATATTTTCACTGCCCGATTATCTTTTTTGTTTGGTGCGTGGTTTATTGTCCTAAATTTTTTTATTTATTTATTAGCTACAGGTTTAGGGAAGTCATTCCTATGCATTAACCTTTGGTAAGCAAAGTCAAAACATTGTTTACAAAACTATTTGGAAATTGAAACGCCTCAAACAATTTCTTACAAACATGTTAACTCTATCTTGTTTACAAACGCTCAACAATTTCTTCTCTTGTACCTTATAAAGATGCCATTCAAATCTCAATCGCCTTGGACGATATGGTCATTGGATCATTTGACTGTACCCGGTTTCAAGAGGATCAAGAAATCAATCCCCATAAGACTTAAATGATTTGATCCATTTATTGATCACTCCAGTGGATGCTATTTCTAAGCCCGGGAAGAGAGTTACCTGCGATTTATTTTACAGCAAGATTTAATACATCCTATAAGAGCAGACAGCTGCGGATTTATTTGTTTGGTGATCAGTTGAATGCTGTACCTAATGTTAATTAACTCCTGACGTGTGCACATGCAGGGTCACAGTTCTATCGACCTTTGGTCATACAAAGTCTGTCACGATAGCCATCACACAAATTTCAACTAAGCAGTAAAATGGATGGTTAGTTTTACAAAAGGACAGCAGTTATAATGATAGGCATTCTTAAATGGCCTAGGGAAGTAGTTAATTTTGTTAAGTTTGCTGCGAGTTTGTTTTATTTTGATTCCGGTATGGAGAAGCCTTTCCCATCTTTTGGTTTCTATATAAGCTTACTAATACTATATATGCCTTGGTAGGTCAAACGAGAACAGGCAGTTATCGGCCAGATACGAGTGTTTGTGCTTTTATAACGCTGTTGTTGTTGTTTCTGGAACCGGTTTAGGCCTACCCGATCCATACAGGTTGATCTATATCTTTATTCAAATTGTCAGCTGACGGATCTACATGTTAAAACATTGTTTGTTGACTAAAATCAAAATTAATTCAATAATATAAGACCAAATAGTAGATTTCTCCGTAAAACTCTTAACAAAACAAAAGCACGTGTTGTAGATCGTTAGCGCCATGTTTGTTGTGATCAGACAACATCCATCTTAATTTTACAATAACCTGTACTGTAAATTCCGAAAAGTGTGCTACTTACCAGGGTGTCCTTCTCCAACAGATTCTGATGTGAATAGAAATGTTCCGATGTCATCTTGACTGCATTCTTCTGCATAATGCTTGTTGTACTCCTGATAGTGGTCCCCGTTCATTCCGTTCACCCCGTTTGTTATCGGCTGTGACATCTTTCTAGTCCCTTTCGCTCGTTTAGATCTAGTGGAAAAGAGAATGACATACAGAATCATACGCAATTTATACATTTTGAGCCGTCACGTGACTTACATTTGCTTTTTCATTGGTTGACTAATAAAATGGCGGCTTTTGGGCAGGTCTATGCAACCTAGGGGCGTTTAAATGAAAACAAAACACCTGAAAACGGTATCTAAAAAACTAATACACAACGTTTGTTGATGTTTTGTGTTTGCTAGTCTTATGAATTAAATCAAATGTATATTAAAGTGAATTTAACCTGAAAAAAAATGTAAACGTTTAATTGAATATCAGATATGGAATTTTTATTTTGATAGACAGAGAAATGGAATAGTCCAACAGTGACATTTTAACTTCCTCAGAGCGATACGGGTACAGCACCTAGATACGAGATAGTGAACACAAAACGCACGAGAGATGATAAAGCTATCTTTATGAGGTTGAAAATTTTCCATCAAATTGGGATCAGTCACAGCTTATAACGGTCTTATAGATACCGGTATATCGAAATAAGTTGGTCTTAAATTCGTTGGTCTGTGCACGGGCAATGCGTTGCATACGGGTATTTCATTTATATATAGCGTAAACTGTTAGACAACTGAATAGGCTACATAACGTGAAGTGCTGGTTAACAAATGTTCATCCAGGACCTATGCATAAAGCTGGCAACATTTAGGCAGATATGGTCCTATGGGTAAAGTGTCCACTTATAAATTGCACAAGATCTTACCACCAATGTAAATCAGATGTCTTTTTTGTTACAAATAAAAAACAAAAAAATAAATAAATAGGATGTATATTTTTATTGTACGATATGTGGAGTCAGGATGTCAATACAAAAGTATTATTGCATGTAAGGCGCTAAAACCGCAAGTCATCACCCTTTGTTCGTGCTGATGCAATCTATTAACTACCTTCCCATTCGTAGATATAATGACGTACGTATGGCATGGAGTAGACATTCTTTGCTGACAAATACTTTTTTTATTTTATTATTATTATTGTTGTTAATCGTGGGACAGTTTATAGTCCGGACATCATATTATCATATAATATTAACTTTTCATAACATATCGAAGGTATACAGCAGGTAAGACTGCTTAGTTGCCCATGCAACTGGACCTGGTAAACTTTATTGATTTAAACCATCGTACCTTCAAGGCATAGCCTAGCCTAAATTCTTCGATAAAAAGGTAGATGACACTTGACGGTCATAAAATGAGTAACCTAGAGTAGGTATATGCGGGTTTCTCATCCAGGTATAACAAAATATTACGTAAGCGATAACAATTCTTTACTTATAAACCAGTTTACGCTGGCCAAAAAAAGACCACCATTCAATTACTTTTCACTACGGTGTAGATGTATAGACCTCAATGTATAAAGTACATTGTTGAAGGCGGTGGTGGCAAAGAGAGATATTGTAAGCTATAGGCCTATATCAAGGAGACGACGATTGTAATAACAGTACGGGTATAGAGTAACGACGAGAAGATATATAATTCATAATTTATTTAGTCCATGCAACACAACAATCCTCATATAGAACGCCAATCGTGAAGAATATAAGGGGCGAGTTCGAATCGCGATGGAGACAAGCAAAAATAGATTTATCTATAATAAAAAATGAACAAGAACTAAAGGATTCGCCTCCCTTTGACACGGATTTTAACGGCTAAGCAATCAAATGCAATCACAGGTATTACCAATAATCCGTCGGCAGCGTGTGGAAACTTGTATGTCATTCGGAGCCGGTAGACGACCAAAATAACATTGACAACTATTTACAGTAAAATCCATTAAAAGAAATATAATCTTTTACTTTATTCACTGACGAACAATCGAAATGAGGGGTTTTATATATAGAACCAATCATGCAATACGAAAATTCCGTCATACAATCATCTGGGTAGATCAGCTTATATGGACTATCTTCCTAAGCACTTTATTTTTTTCATAAGGGTATTCAGAATTTTCTTATTATTCCCATGTCGGCCAAAAACCCAGGTGATTAGTGAATTCGAGTTGTGATTGTATAACATTTGATATAACAGTTGATGACATAAACAATTACAACACTCTTACATCTAGCGACCAAGTCTTAACAACTTAACATGCGCAGAGAGCTATAGGTATTTTGACCTCGATCGCAGGTCAGCCAGGTCTGTATGTCACCTTTTACTGACAGATAAACTTCACATTCATGCATATAAGTGGATCTGTACTCATATCTATTTCAAGTTTTAACTATAATGTAAGGTTATCATAGGACCATCATTTATGCTATAGTAGGACTGCCGTGCACATTATTGTTCTATGTCCTTTTAATATATCACACCATAAAGTCACACATTGCATGGTGCCGTGACCTAACACTATAATTATAGTTTCACTTTGCAAGGTTAATATTAACATTATTAAAAAATATAGGAGAATTTTAAAAGTTTTTGGATGAGAACCGTAAAGTAACCTTTTGGGTTTATTAAGAAAGGCTATATATGTTTGACAATGTTTTTTCCAGTCGATTTTTAGAATAGCATTGGCATGACTGTAAAACCACTCCGTAAATAACAACACTTCAAGGCTCATGCATGCTGTATATACCATTTTGCCTATAACAACATTTGTTATATATCTAACAGGGATTGTTTTTGTAATCGGGATAATGCTTACGAAATATTTGTGTAGACCTTAAGTTTAAGATAAGTAAAACCTTGGGGAAGATATATGATTGCGTCATAGAGTTTGAAGTTGTAATTATAGAACTATTCACATTATAGTGGTTGTTGTGAGTACGTCATGCTGTTCTGTCTTTAAAGCATTGACCTTACACAACCAATCTAAAGGTCTATCGTTAATCCTTGCATATTTACTCTACTGTCTCCAATATAAGTTATATAAGTTTGTATATTTCTAAAAATTAAGCTCACTGTCACAGGTAAATGTGTTATTTAAGTCCATAACTATAAAGTTGTGTGTATTTTCTATGGATATATTTATAAGGTGATTAAATGCCAAGTGTGGCATTTCAAACAGCTGATCGTTAGGACAAAAGAGCAGTATAAGCTCGTAAGCCTTCAGCAGGTTCGAGTTCAGCAGGTAGGCCGAAACATGGCAGACTTACAATACAAGTACCGTATAAATAGGTTATTTAATCCACACTGTTGTACATGGATATAAAGCGTGTCAAGCATGCAGCGATAATCTAGATAAACTTCAAATGATTGTGGTACATTTTATCAGCACTAAAGGTTTTTTTTTTTTTTTGGAATTTTCCATGGAAAGTTTCAAAATGATTTAAAAATTAAAAGATGAAAGACACTTGTTATACAGCTGCCGTGGAGTCACATTGAGGTTAATGACCCTGGTGTAGTGATATAACTCAACTAATTCAATATAGACACAGCATATACGCCTAAATGTTGTATGGATTACATTTGGTTAAACGACGCGTTTAATATTTTTTTTGTCTGAGCCAAAATCAAAACATAGAACATGACATGGTTAATACTAATATTATTCGGTTGTTTTTATGTTTTGACAGTTTGTTATATAGCCTGATTCCAAGCATCTCAATACTGGCGACCTTGACGAGGTAATTCAACCTAGTTTAATAGTCTAGTTTTATCTTTTTAAAACTTCGTACGGTAGGTGTGAATCGATGTGTGCACAAGATTCAATATTAAATATGCAGCTCAAATTCTAGTGCGAAAAAGTAGTTTGATCTATTTAAAGGACAAAATTCAAATAAATTTTAAATAAATAACTGCCTTTTACCTTTACTGTCCGTGTTTCTATTATCAATATTGAAACTTGGAAGCGAATGAATTATTTTAATGATCATTATCTTTGTGATGGAAACAAGTTAAAGGCTATTGGGTTGTTTGTTTGATATCTTCGAATCCGAAAAAAGGCATGATAATTTATAAGGGGGTGTCTATTGTTGTTGTGTTCAGTATAGTGTTCAATGGCATTTGACTAAAACCGCCGCCGTCTTACCTCCATAGTGTACAGTATACGGCTTGGTCATAAACCAATACTATTTTTGTAGTGATATTCGCGGCATCACCGTAAATGTCTGGTCGTCGTCAGATAGAGTACAACTGTACAAATACACCAGCACTAAAGGTAATGGTGTTGTACAGCTGCAGATGTATGCGATTCCTTTTATTTTTGAATAAAAAATTGTTTCAATTTATTTTATGCAGTTGAATTTTTCGTTAGTGTGGTCCAGATTAGAGCACTATCACGTGACTCCTTGGGAAGAACGTGATGACCCGGGTTTATCCCAAAGTTGCGGTCTGCGTTGAAAAGCTAGATGGTGTACCTGATGGTTAAAAATGGTTAAAGTAGTTGCACCCGAATATCTGACTACTCATACCGAGTAACAATGTAATTTCCAAAAGCTGGGTCATCTTTTTTTTTTTAAAGTTCGCGTTGGCATTTAAAGTCAGAGAAGTTGTGGGAATGTTTTGTTGTGATTTGCTTAAGTTAGGAATACAAAATATTCACTCCAATCGTTCTAAGCAAAATGTTGAAGAATAAAAAAACGAAGCACTCTTTTTTCAATTCCAGGGCTATTTTACTAGGTAAATATATAGCGTGGAATTAACATGGCCTTATAGTCATAAAAATGTATACCAAAAAATAAAAAATAAAAACAACTAAAAATAAGCCCTAACTTTTTCTTTCCATATTATTTAATTTTGTAATAAGTTTCCAAAAAATCTTCACCAAATCTACAGAAGTTTAATCCTGAGTACTCCAAGCTTTTCAACATTATAGACATACATAATGCTCTGCTCAATATTTCACGTAATTAAAGACTTTATAGATAAATTATTTTACTCAAATTCGACCCAAACGTCCAGTAAGACCAGTTCTAGGAGCGTTAATGTGATCCATGAGTTAAATGTAAGAATTTTATTTTTATTTTAAATACCCTTAGTAAAAAGCATATCCCGATACGTCCCACAAATTCGGCAAAGATTCTCGGTGTAGATTTTTATCACACTATTAAAACAGACGTTCATATCACCAATGAGGTTAGCTATGCTACATGAAGCTTCCTAACCTTTAGAAATAGCACAACGCTATGATGATTCGGCACTTTATCTTTCAATATATACTAATCGCATGACCTTACCCTGACTTAAACCATCTCGTTTTCTTCCTTAAACACCTTAGACCGACGCATAAAACGAGCACTCGACGTCCATTTTCATGTCAAAATCAATAATTTCTCAGCAGTACCACACTCGTTTAAAAATGTCTTCCGCGGTAATTATGTCATGCGGATTCAACGTTATTTAGTATTCAGAGGCAGGCCTTATTTCTTAAGTTTTGGTACAGCTGCACCTCGTATCTCTATATACTATATAGTCTATATAAAATACGTATTCGGATCTACAATAAGGTTTGAGTCTCATTTCGTCCACGCTATATATATTTTAAACGTCCGTACAAGGCCACACACAATCAAACTTTTGTTGCACAACAATACCCAACTTTTGTTTCACCATGTTGAAGCTTGTTGGGTGCCTCTGTCCACAAGATAAAACATGATTAAACATTTGTTGTACGCTGTTGCATTATAAACGAGGATGGTATAAATCATAAAATAGAGAAAATGCACCAGACCGCATTCGTCTCAAGTATGCAATTAAAACCGATATTACGAATATATTTCAGTAAAACTGAGTTATAAATATTTGTTTTCAATGGAAAGACTGCAATAGGTATACGACTGATGTCAATTTATCTTCCGGCTGACTTCTCTGTTGAAATTCAAATCTGGATTAATGGTTAATACATCCATGTCTTAACTTTGGCTCGCCAAGATATCTGAGGTGAAAACCCGTTAGCGCTCGGCTTTGGTTATGTAACAAAAACAATGTCACATGCTATCTATTTCTCTGTCGATTGGTTAATATTGAAAGTAGGACACAACAAATGTTGGTCCGGCCGTTGGAAAATAGATGCATGTACCACTGAACACCGTCCAACATGTCTGAGCTTGTTTGATCTTGTTGAAAGACGCGGTCATTTGATTAAAACTGAAAGCCGTCTTTCGTCCATGCCATATACCTGGTATTATAATATGTATATTGTAATCCAAACTTATACGCATACAGCCCACTCGGTCAAAAAACAGGACCATTGTTAGTGAAGTTATATCCGCTAAAACGACGTTAATTGGGCGGTCGTAGCCAGACAAGTTACAGCTGTATAAATACACCGGGACTATGCTATGATGTCATGCAGTTGTAGATCAATGCAATTCCTTTTTTAAAGATACAAACAAATTTCATTATTCTTAAATCAAAATTTGTTTCCATTTAAGGTTGACCCACATTATCCATTTTCAAATTTTCAAGCAGCTGGATTTTTCGTTATACTGTGGCTAAAAGTATTTACTTTCTTTGTTTAAAATATAAATTTCTTGTCCATAATTTATAGTTTTCATTGCATATAGTTTTATTTATAT
>JAQQZZ010000012.1:887268-919155 GCA_030265115.1 Mopalia vespertina
ATTATACTGGCCATCTTCGAGGTATATATGTTGATGAATGTTGTTGGAGCTCTATTGATGGATTGCAATTTCATCATATATGTATAAAGCCTTCTTTAGCTTATCATCTGCAAGTACATTTGAATGTATAAAGAAAGAAAGGTACAATTTGCAGATGTCTTCTGTATTGTTAGATTGTTATCCTTTGAATTTACCTTGTGTGTGCTTCTCACCCATTGATTGGAGCGTATCGAGTGAACTACTGGAGATGGACAGGTCTATTATCAGGCAGTAATTGTGATACCTTGCTATATGCAGTGTGGTCTTATAGTTTGCTCAAATTAACCCAGTCACACAATTAAAACCCTATGAGCACGCGACCTGTGATGTTTGATGTACATTAAGTAGGTGCTGTGAAATTCCATTAAAAGCTCAACTCACAAAGCCGGGTTTACAGGAATTGACAATGAGCTGGCTAATCCACTGGTTGTCTGCCTGTTGGTGAACGGACAGATGGCTGACTTTGTGTGAAATGAGGCGTGTAGTTAGAGCAGGTAATATATGCTCTATGACTTACTTCTCCGTCAACGCAATTAACGTTACTTTACCCAGGCAATCGTCACATCAACTACTTCTTTTGAACAACTTTCACTTTATTCGTATACTCTGTTCCTTTGGCTTTTTATGTTCTAAACTCGACTTTAAAGACTGGCTGGTAAATGTCAGAGCAAATGACAAAGTCTTTTATCACTTTGTATAATATTTCTATGTCTCTATCTTTTGACAGGTTAGTTTTGACCTTTTGATGAGTTAACTGAGAATCACAGCTCGTGGCAACTCACTGAAGTCTAGGTGACAGAAGCTGGCGGTAAACTGGTGCCTTTGAATGGGAGAATTGTTGTATTGGGCTTAACGGAGATTCGTGTGGAGAAATTTAGATGAGCCGGCTGTTGTCTTTAGGGAGGACCTCAAGCTGAACTGTCGTGACATACATTTAGCGGGCTGAGCGACTTTCATTTCACCTGAGCCAGCCAAAGAAGGCGGACGTTTTCGGGGAGTCAGACAGACGGCGTCAGACAAGTCATCGCTCTCTCTGCATTGTCATTTAGTGAGAGCCGCTAACTGGAGAAGAGTTTTTGCCCAAACAGATCGACATCCCACTCGACTAGGTTTGTCAACTTTGACATATGCTGTGTTAACGGGAGAAGAAATCATTCTCATATAATCGGTGACTAGTCAAGGGTGAAACATTTTCTGCTGATTATTGGATACGACGAAGTGACGATATTATTACATTCCATGTGAGCATTGTGACGCCTTCTGGAATCCGTTCCATAACGTGTATTTCTTTGTGTTTGCTGTTACGTCATACTCGTGTTATCAGTAGTTTATTTCGATATAACATGGGGTATGCACATCAATTGTATGTATGACAGCGAGCGTTAGTGAGGAATAGTATCACACTGTCAACGTAAATGATTGAATGTTATGCAATGCACAGTGGACTGACCATTTAACTGTCAACTAATGGATACGACTTTTTAAAGAGCATGAGTGAGACAATGGAGAAAACGTCTCAATCCCGGACAGGGTCTAACGACTATAAAGGGACGTTAGGATCTAGTTCTGGTAAACTATTACCTGGATTTAAGCGGCGGGGATCTGACCAGGCCGGAACTGTTGTGGAATTGTCTACTGATAATCACGCTCCCGGCGTTCTTAGAATCTTTGGTGACTCGGTGCGTCCAGGAACCCACTACAAGAGCGTTTTAGCCACAATAGGATCCACAGCCTGTGAACTGGTCAAGGAGGCCCTTTCCCGGTATAATATTTTAGAACAAAAGACCGGAGAATATCTTCTATGCGAAGTGATAGGGAAATTTGATGAGTGCTCGACCAAAAATGCACAGACAAAATCCAATGAATGCCGAGTAAAGCCTAATGGCGATGATGGGAAGGACCTTGATCTGGACAATTGGAGCTCCGAGTATGTCCGTATTATAGACGGAAATGACCGACCACTTTTACTCCAAGAGCTCTGGAAACCCATGGATGGGTATACCAGACGATTTGAGATTCGTAGGAAAGACGATGTGCTTAAATCAATCAGTCAAGATAAAACCACTACTGGTATCAACTCTAACGCCAGGAAGATACAAATGTCTAAAGTAAAACCCGGTGTGATTCCACGCGGAAGTGATGGCGAAGAACAGAGAAAGAAAAGTCCGTTACAGTTGCCAAGAAAGGAGAGTATTGTATCTAATGTCCGTAGGTCGAGTTCGCGAACCGACTCTTCTTCCAGTGTGGACAGCCTCTCATACGGTGCTTATTATCCTGACAGACATTCGGAGCTTCCTAAGGCTCCATCAAATTGTCCATTTTTATTGACATTGCGAGGTTTTGATATCAGAAGAGACAAACTTTATTATTTGATTGAAGACGATATTTGTGTATTGGGTGGTCTGACACAACCCACGGGAAAAGCGCCCTCCATTTTACTAAATGCCCCCGATGTACTAGCTCAGCACTGTTCGCTGTGCAGACGGAAAATGCAAGCGAGTTCTAAGTATAGTGACAGTCACCAAATAGTGGAGATCGAACCCGAGCCTGGAGCTAAAGTAACCGTGAATGGATGGGCTGTGTATTCGAGAATAGTATTGGCTTCTGGTGACCTTATTACTATTGGGGACCATTATGTTTTCTTATATAAGGACATAACTGCTGGTCAGGACATACCGATGGAACTGCCCTGGTTACAGGATTGCACTAGAACACATAGTCCCCAAACGTCCCCAGTTGAGTTTTCGTCCCCAGAAGAGGACGAAAAAATATTCGAATTTGGTGCAAAAACTCGCCGAGGTGTAAAAGACGAGTTTAATGGTAGAACGATTAAGCGACGTAAACCAAAAATGCTAGAGAAATGGCGGTTAAGTGATGGTTCGGTGGATGGATCGCCGCCTAGATTTGGCTACTCTAAAGACAGTGAAGATGATTTGATACGGGCTGTAATTACAATAGCTGATCCGTTTGAAGATTCTTACAAACTCACCCCAGCTTATTTGTATTCAATGTGTCTGGACTATTCATTGCAAACATATGGTTTATCCCACACCAAGAAACTGTTATTCCGCATTCTCGCCTGTTTAAGGGATATAACATTGGTAAGTACTGTTACTTTCTGTATTTCATTCTGATGACACCTGATGTCCTCAGCACTTTCATTGGGCAGATACATGTCCCTTATAGAGCTCCACATTTAAACTGTCCATGCTTCACAATGACAATCATAAGTTCATTTACAAGTAGTACTCCAATATTGGGTATAATCACCGCATTATTGATGTATGGGAGCCATGTTCTAGTTGAATCAACAACGCTATGTCTTATATCATTGCCATTGACATAGAGGAGCTTTACTGTCCATACATGCATAACATTTCGCCTTTTCTGTTGCCAATGTAGACATTTTTAAGACATTGTAAATCTTATGTAGTTCTGCAGTTTAAAGCTTGAAGACAACCAGGCACGCGTCTTGTCAAGATAAGCAAAATAGTCTGGGAAAGTGATATTTAAAACCGGTATTACTGCTCGTGGAAAGAGGCCATGTGAGTGCTGATATAGTAAAACCGTATCAGTGATCCTCACGCGAGATGACTGATGACATGACCTCCGGGAAAAGATTAAATTTGGAGAATAGTTCCTGGGGGCTTTCGTAAAATGAGTTGTCTACATATTATGATAACACGGCACATTATTTGATTATTTTCAACTGAAATTAAAACATCAATGCACGAATACATAAAAATAACCCTAACATGTGTATATAGCATGTTGAAGAGATGCGTGGCGTGCCTTGAGGTGTAATATGGTTTAGCCTTGACTTATACAAAACTGAATCGAACACAAAATGTTAATCATAACATCATTTTGGTACACGATCAGGGATTCATAGACGTCCAAATATGAACTTTTCGGCTTTTTTAAAGTGTCATATTTAATTTTTTTAAATTTGTTAATGCCCAACTATTTATTTATCATATTTAAACATTAGAAATGGAGTCTGGATGTAGTTTTTTTTAAATCATGCGTTAAAATGATGTCTCAAATTGAGTTTATTCTTCAGCTTAACTACCCATTTAGGGTAGTTAAACTGCACTTCTATAAACCCCTGACGATAGATAAAGTTTATTACAAAATAGGCAATATATGAAAGTGGATGTCACATGGTGCTGACAGTCTCATTCTGACATTGTATTGATTGCAGCTGATCAGGGAATTTGTCATGTTGATATATGTTCGTGTTGATGTATACAATAAATGGAATACTACACAATGCATTTTGAATACCATAAATATCGCTCTCTTGAATGGTGGAAAGGATGGCCCCCTAGGAGCAGTGGGGGCTTCACGTCTCGTGGGCTATCCTTTCAACCAATCAACCGATTAATATTCAATCATGATAGTCAAATTGTACTGTGTAACATCCTCTATTTCTTTTAGATGGCTTTTTTATTTGTACGTTTAAGTTTCACCTCATCCAGATTTAATGCAGCTAAATCGTTACACCAGATCATTGACAATAACCTGGTGTATGTGAAGGGCGATTTTGGAATAGCCTACTTGCAATGCTACAAGCTTCAGCTACTATATGTAGGCCTGTCACATTCACAAGTCGAAAAAGTGTAAGATGCTATTTGTGTCAATTAGACTGTATACATGCTTTGCAGCACGCAAATAATACGTCCACCCAAATGATCTAACTAAACAAACATAGACTGATTGCTCACTTCCTTCAGCCTTGAAATAATGGTGAACTCTCCTAATTTGGCCCAACAATGACTACATTGCATGCCAAACATTGGCCTGTTTACAAGAGGGCTTTGCGCTAATGTGAGAATCGCCCTTCTTAAGAACAACTCTCCTTCTAGGGTTTGAAGAGAGAGACCTAGTCATTGTCAGTAAATATGTTACGGGAATAATTATCTTGCTTAAGTGATTCACAACTAAAGGGTATACATGTACTACGTTTGCTTGAACATTACGTATTAGATTTGTAGTAGGAATTTAAAAAAAAACAACAATTATTTCATTTTGTCACATAACTTCAGCTCCAGTTAATGTTAAAGAAAGGTAAGGGTTGGAATGTTGAAAATATTTGGTCAGATTGTTTTAAAATGTTGTCCTGCTGGAAACTTTAACAGGACAATCTCAATTTTTGCCAGACACGACCTACAAATGTATAAAAAGATTCGTCCATAAAGGGCGTGTGACCTTTGGTTATAGGGGCTAAATATGACTAGAAAAACCAAACGTGTTCGAGATACATTGTAAGACAGGTTGTCATAACATGGGAGTTGTATCACCAGGTGTATAGCGGCTACATCCACGGTTTGTTAAGGCGGGCTACGAACAATTGAGGAAATTTAAACAAAGGAGTTAGTTAAACTGTATATTCAATACTGTAATTGCAGTGCTTTATAGAGGACTTTTTTTTATAGACACGGACGCGTCGTTTTTTCATGTCTGAAAACAGAGATTCAACTCGATTAGAACTCCAATTAGAAATCAAGTTATATCATCGATTTAAACAAATAAAATTAAAGCCCCCTCAAGTTGATCTTGCTTCTTAAGTAAACGTTTTAACAATGTTTTACAAATGAAACATACATTTTGCTCACAACTTTGTGTGACGTTAGATTTGCAGGTTACGTAACCTGAAACATAATCATAACCGTCTGTCATTCATTACACGTTTAATATGACGTAACGTCTGTCATTCAGTTTTTCCATTTTGACTCAATGTTAACAATTTCCAAGATGTTACACAAAACAAGTTTTTAACAAATCCAGGCTAAACACCATAGACATGATATAATCTCTGTATTGCATAATACAGCCAAATGATTAATGTGTCTAGTCTCTGTGGAATTCTATAGCCAGCGTGTTGATTGAACATGCTAAAGACTCCCTGTTAAATCACATATGGCTCTTGTGGCGTGTTTAAAGCTCTACAACTATTCCTTAAATCCTACACTCTAGTTATGTGACAATGATAGCATCACCAGACTACAGAGCACAGTTTACCCGTGCTTTTTATTTTTATTTTTTTTTTCTTGAGAAATGGGCACATTTTTTGTGTCGTTTTGTGCTAACGTTGTTTTGACTGCGGTATATAAACGTGTGGTTTGAGCCGCGGTTGACAGTAATACACATCTGGCACTTCATGGTGAAAAACACCGGGTTATGTCTGGTCTCGTGAGAAGGCAAGTTTAAACCGGCTCCTTTAACAAGATGAGCTGACTTCTTCATATGCAGTATTTGTCTTCGAACTTCTGCTATGTGTCTATTTTATCATCTGTGCTACTTCTGTTCGAATTCCTGGCTGTAATTCCCACGTCTGAGGTGTTTTTGTTTAGTGACAATCCTGTCCAGGTGTTTGTTATGGGCTGGACGTTCACTGTTGTGATTTCCTTGTGTGTGTTCATCCCAGTGGTCGCGCCCATTTTCACATCACTCTAACACAATCGATCGTTTACGATGACTGGGGCTTTAGACAGATCAGCAATTTCCAACATTTTTTCGATTTGATTAGCGAGCTCACGAGTTTTACCTCTTCTTAAGTTATAATTCCGATGTTAAATTAGTCTGCAGTTTGCCAAGTTTGGATTGCTCGATAGAAATCTAGAAAGTTCATTGTGTATAAGAATATGTTTATTTTGTATAATCAGATAGATAAGTGCTCAACCGCTGACCGGAAGTAAAAATACGACAATTATTTAGCTGTTATTTCCAAAGGGTTACTATAGTTACAATAACACATGTTTTAAGGAAAAGAAAGACCTTATTCAAGGTTCGAAATGTAGTGTTTTACAATTGACTTAAACCAGTATTTACCAGTAAAAAAGGAAGTTATATATACAGTCAAACACAAACAAAACCCACACAAAAAGCCCCCTAGCTACTGGTTTGCAACTCTTCTTTCTCTTGTATGGTTAGGGGTATCTTATTTAAATTTCGATTTTAATTTATTATTACAATAAAGTACAGTCATATGGATTTTTTAAAAGTTTAAAAGGGTGTATTTCGACATTTAAAATATCTTCACAGCGACAATTAATATGAAACATTGCGTGGCAGTACATTTTAGATTAAAGCTTATGTATTCAGAATTAAACAGGTAGTATGATCAACCGATGCATCGCTTTGTAAACACGACAGAACTTTATGTCTAGCTGCAATTTTACATATATTCGAATACCGGTTAAGTCATTCCCATTTTTCTTTCTCCACAATTATAAATATGTTTATGTCTAAGGAAGATCGAGGATTCAATCCCCAGTGGAGGCATGTAAATTGTTAACTTTTTCCGGTTTAAGCACAAATACGTGTAATGTGTATTTTCACTGTAGAGAAAAACAATTTTCCATTGGCTCCATCGGGATTCGAACTCGAGCCCAGCGATCCAGCCGACTGAGCTACAGAGGCTGACAAAAGAACGTCCTCAAATTTTCCGTTAGCTTAAAAATTATATTATAACTTACGAATAAATTAAATAAAACAACTGGTGAAGCCAGGATTTCCAAAAACTGTATATTGTCTGCTTTTATAACTTATATCACCTGAACTTGTGATGTTGACCCTAAAGAAAACCACTGACATTTATTCGTTTACAAGTGCTTTTTTTCTATCCTCTGAGACATGTGACACAGTGTATAGAAGTTCGTCAGAACTCAGTACTACTACTCCTGTCTCATTAAAAGTAATGTAAAAACAATCCCCGTACTCCTGTATTTATTGCCATGACTCATGTACTGGTTTACAAAACTGCTGAGTATAACCTAAATAATCTAAATCGTCTAACAATAAGAAAAGAATAATAAAATAAAATATTCTGCGGAATAATTACTGCCGCCTGGTTACGTTTTATAAATTTAATAGGCAAATGCATAGTGCATATATAATATGAAAGTAATTATAGCTATTTCTATCATTCTATAATTATTTAAATGTATGATCAGGACGACACTCGGAGTTGAGAGTGTATTTACTATATGTAAGTTTTAAGGATAGCTAGAACGCATGTTGCGCTTCTGATACAATCTTGTATCTCCATTAAATGTTACTTCATTTCTTACGTTCTTGTTGACATGTCTGTTTTATGTGAGCTGTCGTTTTGTGCTATAATGTATTAAAAACAGAGAGGAGAAATGTGTTTTGTTATGATATTATCTTCGTTTCCTCTTTCACTAAGCCATCAAAAGTCGTCTATGTTGTCACCCGAGGGATAATGTTGTCAGGTATTATCTCTGGGAGTGATAGTCTGTTTAAATCTATGCTGACATGGCCGTCTTAGAAGCCCGTATCGTCTCTCGATGGGTTTCTAGCTTGCGTAAACCAATCCCCTTTGAAAATGGCTCAACTACAAAGAGTCTCTGTTTCACCTTATTAACATTCATGGCATAACCTTATGACTTTTTCAGAAGTGTTCCTCGATGTTAACGGAAGAGAACTTAGGAGAAAGGTGAGAATTATCCCTTGGTTTCTAACTGTGGATCAGTCATTCTGCTCACACCCTCACACTGTCCCCTCTCACTTAACTGTTAAGCATTCTTTTTAAAACCACACTCTTATGACGTATCTTATGTGGTTTGAAGCCAAACGCTGCTGCTAGAGGGATTGCGAGTCGACCAGACGCTGTCAACCGTTGACATGCCAGACAGTTACCTTTAGGTCTTAACCACAACAAATAGACCAATTAGCTTAATCCTTTCTCAAACTTTATATTTGTCAAGTCTCGAAAGAGTCTTTTCCGTTAAAGATCGTTAATTGTATGTCTACATTAACCTAATGTTATGCTTTTCGTACATTCATTGGTGTGATGGAACTTGTTTTTGCCTTTCTATATTTCTTGAAAAAATAAAATCTGTTAATAAAACTTTAAACATAAATGACTGAGCAATTTGACTGACCTACTTTTACTCAATCGGTATTGGTAACTATTTCTGTACTTTTCACGAAGTCTAAAAGTACAGGTATTTGTTAAATACACATCACGAACAGGGTGTGAATGTTAATGAAGTACCAAATTAGTGTTTGGTGATCTATTTTCGTCCCAGACCCGGACCTAGAATGGTACAGGTGTCTTAATTTATCTCCTCTATGTAAGTTAATACCCCTCATCTTGGTGGGAGAATTAGGTGACATTTGGAAAGCACATTGTTAAAATTTCCCAGGTTATGACAACCTCGTGGAATGACACAAGGTTTCACCCAATTACCTACATCCGGGCGGCTATGATGACCCGGAAAAGCGGATCTGAATTTACATGCACCATTCCATTGTCTATGTAATCAAAACATGACATTGCATCATTTACCTTGAGATTTTATTTAATCTGGATTTAGACGGATTACCCTTAGATTACTGTATTACTCAGTTCCCTTCTCATGTCAAAGCGCCTTATATTTAAAGCTTTGATTAGCTGGATCAACTATAGTTCGTCGCTCAATTCGAGCAGTATACAAACTCTTCCAAATCGTCAATCTGTCTCGATTAAAACTATCCGTTTGTCAAAAATGACATATTGTCTTGCCAGAAAGGACATCTATCAAAGCAACAGTTGTCACATAACAGTGTTTTTAAATGTTAAAGTGTCTTTAACGTTTGTGAAAAAGTAATCTTGGGACGTTTTCTCCTGTAAAGTATGCTATTGATCTCTGAAAATAAGGTAGTTCATGGGTTTGTTACCACTTTACTGTCAAAAACGTCTGTGGGATTAACTTAAACCGTAGGCTATATTAAGTCTTCATCTCCTGAGAAATAAACATACAAAAATATATAAATATATCAAAATATATAAATAATATCATAAATAATAAGTGATTTATGTTTGATTATGTCCCTACCAGTCTGATAGATACCTCCCACCTTGAAGCAAGGGAAGGTCTACAACACTCTCGACCCGTCATCTTCTGGATGTCTAACTGTATACAAGCCGGTGCATTCGTCAAGACAATCATACTGAAACAAGATGGCGACCCCGAAACACCAATACCTGCCACTGGGGACTCTCAGAATAAAACAACAGAGAAAGACAAAATACTCAATCAATTTGAAGAGATTATTAAATTCGGTTTCCAGCAAACGGTTTATTCCACAACAAAGGTAAGCCGTCGGTTCTGACGATTGTATTAAACGGACAGATATCACTAATTTTGGTAAACTTGAAGCCTTCATCATTGTGTATCTATGATAATGTAAATATTGTAATTATAGAAAACTACGGTAGGAAAATGTTTTGTAAAAGCTGGGACATACCATTTTCCGTTTTCCGTTTTCTGGTGTTTATCATACACCTCTTGTTATTGACCCATTCGTTCAATGTATCAATATTGTCTGTTTACTGTTTTAATAACAATGTTTATTTCTTATTAGTATCATTTGGTGATGTACCCAGTTTCGGTGTATGCAAACAAGTAAACTTTATGCAAAAAAAACCCCCAAAACACCAACCCAACATAAATTTTGGATAGTTAATGCTGACATAGGGATGGGAGGTGGCTGGGTGCCAGGGAAGTGGTATTATAGTAAATCAAGGGATTGTGTGTGTATATCCCTTCCTCTCAGCCGTACATCCACGCGGGGATCAGAATATCCCGCGTGCTCTCCAACAGGCAGCTCTTATACCTGGTACCATATTCTGTCTGGAGAAAGCACAATAACATATACAGTGTAACAGTCTGAGAAAGCACAATGACATATATAGTGTAACAGTCTAAGAAATCACACAACGCAACTCTTATATTGGCCCTTTATAAATCCGTATCTAGACGGAAGACGGTTCAAGAATATTCCTTGTCAGAAAATAAAATGTCTGGTATGACTCTCACAAGGGTTTGGTGAATACATCCTAAGCTGTTTTGTAAATGTTTAAAAAAATAAATGCAACAATAAACAATACATACAATAAAGAACGATTTTTAAAAAACAAAATTGTCAATGACCATATTGTGACGTGTATTGTATTACGGAACGGGAACACTTTTCTAAACGGTAACATTTGGCGATACTGATACTTACGACAGACGTTTAATCAACTACTTTTGTTATTTTTCCGTTTCCTTTCAATAATAAGTCAACAGTCCATGTTGTAATTTGGGTTGGTGCTAAAAATATACTTAAATTATTTTATTGGCAGGTTTATTGATGTATTTACCGATGTATTCAGCTCCGTTAAAATGTTCCGTTATTCTGTATTTACAGATTTTATATCATTATGTTCCGTTATTCTGTATTTACAGGTTTTATATCATTATGTTCCGTTATTCTGTATTTACAGGTTTTATATCATTATGTTCCGTTGATGTTAGACTCCAATCCATTTGACGAAGAAATGAAGATTGGAAATGTTGACGTTATTACAATATTAGATGACATTTACAAACTAACCAGCAGTCTTCAGCTTGACACGCATGTCCGGAAACAGATTTTCACCTACTTATTTTTCTTTATTAGCACTACTGTCTTCAACAAGCTAATGTCCAAAGGTCAGAATAAAAATGATACGCATGTCTGGAAACAGAGTTCCTCCTATTTATTTGTCTTTATAATGTCTTCTACAAACTAATGTCCAAAGGTCAGACTAAACATGATACGCATGTCCGGAAACAGATTTTCACCTACATATTTTTATTCATTAGCACTAATTTCCTCAACAGCCTTATGTCCAAAGGTCAGAAAAAAAAACGTGGAATGAAAATGTTATACTATGTATGGATTTGTACTGAGACTTTTGTATCTACCATGGAAATTGAAGGAACGTTCCGTTTTCCCACTAAAAAAATATTCAATACAAATAGTTATGAATAAATATGCGATGTCTGGAAATCCGTTCTGGCTTTGTTTTCCAGGATGTGGTAATAAGTATTTTAGTTGGCATGCTGGCGTCCGGATAGCTGGTAATCTACAACAACTGGAAGACTGGACCAGTCAATATGGCCTGCAGGAAGATTACCTGTCAATGTTTAAAGAACTGGTCAGTGTTGTGGACCTGCTGGCAACGGCTAAAGGCAAACTTGCCCAGGTAAGCCAATTGCTGAATGATTTACGGTATAATGAGTATTACATGTCCATGTGTTAATACGAAGAGACAGAACTTCATTGCTTTGCCAGCTATAGACAACGTACAGTCGTTCCTTTTGATGTGATATTTCGTGTTATATGTTGCGACAATCGGTGGAATCATATCCTCATAATAATAACTTTATTTATACTAGATATACACATTTAGCATAAAGCTAGTCTACTATATGGCATATTTGCTCTCCTCAGTTGAATAGTTAGCTGTTCTTTTACTTCAGATGACCTGGACAAGTTTAAAGGAGTTGACACCTAACCTGTCCTCTGCCCAACTTAGCCACATACTAAGTGAATACCAGCTTGGTCCAGGTAAAGAAAAACCTCCGGGATGGCTGCCTGATGAAGAAGCCAATAAGGAAATGGAAGGAATCGGTAAGATACCATCCATTATAGTAACACTGGCATAATGTTACACAGAAAGTATTAAATTATACTGCTATTGGGAATTACTTGTTGGCAAAAAGCAAGTAGACCCAATCAGAGATTCGATCAAAGCATCACCCCATGCTGTCTTTACATGTACATGAAGAACCTAGAGCTCAGCCGGCTTTTAGAAGAGATTGATTTAAAAGTGATGGATTTGAAAGCTGGGTAGATTTCAAATCAATCTATGTACTATTTGACTGTGGTCATATCAAACTATTAATATTGTCATATTCATATATCCAACAATTGATATTATTATAATAAAGCTAAACAAAACAATAAATAAATACACCTGCATGTTTGTCTCCATAAAGCCATTGTAGGCAAATCGTTTGAAAGCTATATTATGTTTTGAAATGTTTTATTGATTTTGTACTCTAGTCACTCTATGTATGGAATTGGCGAGGAGCCTAATGGGCTCAAGGCCTATCAATAAACTATCTATCCATAAAATTAAATTCCATGACAACCATCTAGACTGATGTAATAAGCTTTTGTATATCTCGACTTCCTGGCACGCGCTTTGTTCCCATTGTCTATGACGGAAGTAGGTCATGGTAAGCGAGTAGCTGTTCTGGCATGGTCTGGTCAAGAAAGACAACATTTGCTAACCCCTTTGTATTCTAACTACGCAGAAAGATCAGATGTGAGCTTCAAGACTTGTTCAGAATATAGATCTATCGTAACGACGAATGTCGCCAGAGATCATCCAGAAATGATCGGAGATTTATTTTTATTGGACGTATTTGTAGAGTGACTGTCAATGATATAGTCGTCCAAAGATTGAATCGTGTCGCTTTGTTAATGCTCAAATCTTCAAACTGACCATATATAAAGCTGCTCTAAAATCTTCAGCAAACAAGTATCAATACGTTTTTTATGAGCTCAATCTCCTGCGGATTTGCAAGGCTTGTATGCCGAAGGTCGGCCGGGCATGAGACAATGCCTTTTAGGAAACTATGGCAAATGTTTTTCAAGGTCTCGTATGACGTGTGTGATGTAAAGGTATTCTCCTCAAATCCGCATATAGAATTAGGGATAAATAATGTAATCATAGCGAAGAATTGTCCCTTATAATTCCTGAACCCATCTTGTATAAGTCAATAACATATCGATCATAAAAGCCTTGAATTTGTCTAGTTCTAATCTCGCTGATTTTTGTTTTGCCTTTTTTCTGCGCTTGATGACTGTATGCGCGACCTGTTGTTTAATAATGACTTTATGGTTGTTACGGCTGATACTTATGGCTGGCAATGTAAGTAGTGATGGTTTCATCCATATCCCAACACATTCTATACATATTCCTCAGATTAGACTTCTCTATAGCAATTTCACCTGTTAAAGGCTTTATACCTCCTAACTAAGGACCGGACCTCTACCATGTTGACCAAGAGAGGTTAAAACTGT
Organism: Mopalia vespertina; assembly: GCA_030265115.1. Classification (NCBI taxonomy): domain Eukaryota; kingdom Metazoa; phylum Mollusca; class Polyplacophora; order Chitonida; family Mopaliidae; genus Mopalia; species Mopalia vespertina. The sequence goes on from JAQQZZ010000012.1 coordinate 901,219, forward strand.
AGTTCTTCTGAGTTTTTTCTTTTCTTTCTGCCATGCTGCAAGAAAACGTGATATAAACGACAAATAAAATTCGTTGATGCATTTAGCCTTACATTAAAATTTATCTTTTTTTTTGCTTACAAGTAATTGCCCAATAAACGAAAAAAAATCGATTGCCCTTTTATTGCTGTTTTTATACCGTGAGCCTGCGGAAATCATCTGTATATTTAATTGTTCGATACGCCTTGGTAAATTAAATCATTGATTTTCTGGCTTTTTACCATGATAGATGACAGGTTTTTCCAATTAAAACTGACTGCAATTTGTACACGAGGCAATGTCATATTTGCTATACATACATTAGCGCAAGCTTAAGCCAATACTTAGGAAAGAGGCCAAATATGCTTCTCTTTAGATGTTTGAATTCAATATGCAATAATATTCGCCAAAATGCGAAAACATTTGAAAACAGGACTTTTATTACAAACTATTTTATTGTGTATAAAACTGGTATGCGTTAACAATACTTAAAAACACACACAATTTTGAGAAGATTGATGCTATGCTAATCTTTGTGGATCGAATTATGACAGTTAATCTTATGAGAATGAATGTGGAAGCATAGAAACGTAAGGCTTGATTTTTAAAATAAAGCAAATATCGATAACAACGAAGAGTTAGGATTGTCGGAAATTTGAAGGCTAAATAAACAATTCCAGACAACTATAATTCAAGGTTTAATTTTCAAATCTGGAAACAAATAGTAATTAATATTTTTAAATTACACTGGGAAAGATTCACAAAGCAATATTATTCTTGCCTAAATATCATCTGGCCTTGATGATGTTGTGTGATCTTGGACTATTTCCAAATATAATACTTTCCTCTTTTCAAATGCGATTTTAAGGAATCATATTAATGTTTGATTGATATTTATAGTGCATTTTAGACCCGTTTATACAACTTACATATACGTCACCTGATTTTTATTTTGAGTTAAGGAGAATGCTTAGATGTAAAGGCAGCTATTGTTTTAAAAATTAAAACGTGTTTTTATTGGATTTTAATAAATGAAAAAATGAATGCCAATGTATAATAATTCATTTTCATACGTTACGGGTTGATTAATTGCAGATTCGATTCAGATCAAGCTTGCAGATCATCCACCATTTTGTTTACCGGAAGAAGATGTTTGCGTCATTGATCTACATGCTGACGTCACGGATTCTATTCTTGTCAAACATCTAAACACCATTAGTTCTAACTTTGGAATGTCAGAAGGTAAGCCAATCAAATCAAGTGTTTTTAATTTGCTTTATTAATGGATACAGTTTTTTCCTAGATCTTGGTTGACATCACTACTCGGATGTATACACGCCAATCCATACTGTCAGTTCTCTGTCGAACATATTCGTCTCTTATTTAGCAAACTGGAGAAAATCGTTATGCAGGATGGGTTCTTCTTGACAAAAAAGGTGTATACAAAACAGATACTCGATCATGTACAACCAACAGATTTTCCTATAAGCATTGGTCATTTAATTCATAGAACAAATGTAGATACATGGACCGGTCTCTTTTTTCACTCAGTTAGTCTTTGGAACTCACCCATTTTGTACAACCTTACCATGAATGTAACAAGTAACACCCAGTTGTTGAGCATTAAGTGGCAATTTACACGCGATGTCAGTGAAATAAATATGTAAGCTTCACGGATTCTTGAGAGAATCCTGTATCCTGTCACCATCCCACCCAGCGAGTATTCACCTTTCTAGGTCAGTCATAATCTGTTATCTTTTTTACTTGGGTGGTCCTACACACTGAACATGGATTCTTAATTATGTAACTGAAGAAAGAATTAATGGGGGGCTTCGGCTAGAGCGGCTTTATGAAAAAGACGGGTGACATCTTAAAGAAAACCCAACCAACCGACATTTGTGCACGCTTCCAGATCAATGAACTGGGACATACTTTTGAGTATATATATATACACAGATTATATAGATTGGAACATAAAGGATACATGTTACATTGACATAGTAAAAAAATAAATGACAAAAAGATTAAGAATAATAATTGTTGTATCTTTTTATGAGTCTATAATAACTGATAATTAATCAAACGCTTTGTACATAAATAATTGAGTTAATGTAGTTAGACAGAGTGATAACAGACAACGAAGTACCGGTCACTAGTGCTTGCGTATAGACATATAATATAGAATGCAAATTGAGACCGGCAGTCTTTTCTTGATGGGGTGGGGGATTTCTGTTGAATTTTGCTCAACCAGGAATCATTGTTGCTCGACGGAAAGTTGTCCCTGTAAAGCATATGAATCCCGTTAAGGACAGCATTCATTTTTGTATATACTGTAAAGCGAAGTTCTGTTTGTCTTGTTCCGCAGATGACGATGACAGCGGATACAGCGTGAGTAACACACCACGTCTTACCTCTAGCTGTAAATCCGATCCATCGGAATCATTCAGTCTCTCCGACGAGGGATCCATGACCAAGTTAACCTTACCTCCTCGGATGCCCAAACCTTTATCTGGAAATCTATTAGGACTAAAGGCTGGGAACTTGTCTCAGGTGAAGCCGATAAGTTTCGGTCTGGACTCAAGAGACCGGGGCAGTATTTCACACTCCTCCCAGGATGGCGACATCTCCGAGGAATTAGACACATCCGAAATCCAATTATCTTTCCGTGTAGCACCAACACCCAAGTCAGATCCCTTCCATAATAAACAAACAACACCCAAATTATCTACGGCCTCTGACGAATCATGTGCCACCACGCCTCTAGCTGGGAACATTAGCAAACCCTCGGGAGAGAAGAGAAATAGCAAGTTTCAGCTGTGGAAGACGGCGGGCTGGCAGGAAAGTTTCTCTATAGATGTACCAATTGTGGAGCCTGGTAGTGAGAGAAGAAACAGTGGGCTGCGAGTGCTGTCCTTGGAAGAGGCCACTGTAGCTGCTAATTCATTTGACGCAGGTAAACAGGCGTTCATTAATAACGTACTTGGAGGCATATGTACAATATTATGATATAACTATGTTTATTTTCAAATAAAAAAAATTTGCACGCGAATGCCAAAGTGTAACTCAAATCAGAAAGATAATAATTTGTACGACCTACTATGTAACATTAGAAGTCTATAAAGCAATATACCTGGTTACATGTGTAATAGTTCCCATAGATCATCAATTTCTAATATAGCCTGCGTTTAGCTTATGTAAGAAATTGAGACAAGATCATCTCCAAATCATCATTTGTTAACCTTTGACCCTTGCAGGTAGCTCTGGGTCGGAGTCTGATTTCCCCCAGGAAGGGGATCAGATCGAAGAGGACGTAGTACCGGCTATGACCGCCATGAACACAGCTTACCTGAAAGACCCCCATGAAGATGTCGTCAGAGTAAACTTGCTCAGAGATAAAGGCGGATTAGGGCTCGGTTTAATAGATGGATTGGTAAGAAAAGGATTAATAAAGTGTGCATTTTAAGCTACATTTGATCTATCGAAACAATCTACGAGATTTCTCGTCAGCACAACCGCTACTTTCAACTTATATGCTTATAGGGCATTATGAAACAGATTGTCACATATACACCACTCATTGGCGTCATTGCTCAAATTGATGTAAAGTGCATGAGTTTGCTAAATTTTCACTATCCGTCAAAGGTAAGTTCGTGCTCGGCTTTGAGTTCAACGGATCTTTTGCCTCGGTCTGATTGAGATCTTAATGACTCTGTGGGTCTTAGTGTTGTTTTATTGTCTATTGTTTTTCGACGACCGTCATATAATACAACAGGTTAATAATACAGGGTTAAGCTGTAGATTTAGACATGTATATGCATGGCTGGCATCTTTAATAGTACTACCACTTGGTATAACTCAGTATAGACCTCAGCAAAACTCCGTAACTGTAAGATGGCGTCCAATGCATTGTTTGATTGGGGTTTATCAAAGGTACTCATTGTACTGTATTGAGCACTTGCTATTCGGCCTTACACAAATACGTTGAAAGCCGTAAAAACCACAACCGCGATTGCCGGAGTCACATCGTGTGACTCCGTCATATACTTGAGGTCTATTGGGGAACTTAATCTTTTGAACGCTATATCGAACGAGGATAAGTACTCAGACATGCTACATAGGCGCTAAACCCCGATCGAGGGTCTGATCACTGTATTAAATTCCACACCCTCAAAAGTTTTCACATTATGGAAGTATTTTGCAAAATGAGATACTTTCTCAATTTCCCAGTATTGTGTACGTCCTATGATTGTCCCTTTTTTATCACAATTTGTTACGAGTACCGTCCAGCGTGGTTCTCTACATCCATTGAGCCGAGAAATAAAATTAAACACAGCGTCTATCCAACCAATACATCAGTTTATCATTTTGGAACAATTAACAGAAATACCTTTAATTCGTTTGCACTAGTATGTATTTTGCGCTGGAGCATCATTTCATTACCTACCAAAATATAGAAGTATGATGAACGAGGTTTGATTTATTACGCAATTTTTCTAAGATATCAAAACTTAAATTTATTAGGTAATGTTTTCTTTATTTTTATAGCACACATCGCTTCATAGTCCAGGACTTTTCGTTCGAACTGTCGTTCCTGGAAGTCCCGCTGATACCAATGGACGAATCCGAATCGGAGATAAACTACTGGCTGTAAATGGTACTGCTTTACTTGGTGCTGATTATCAAACGTGAGTTATTTATATACTGGTGATAAAGATCCAGTTACATCCTTGATATTATTATAATTATCAACATAATACTCTACGTTAGTATGGCTGCATGGAAACGTAGCCCCGATTAAGCAATGGACATGCTAATTAAGTAAATAGAAACCGCTCAATTGTTACTTTCATCAGTTTAATGGATGTTTTGTCTTTGACGAATGATGAACTCGAGGTAACTATAGTGCCACAATGATCCGAATCCAGATGATATTCCAGGCAGCTGTGGCAGCCATGTGTAGCCTGTCGCCACGTTAGTGACCACGAAATGAAGTCCTATAGTGACGTACTCGTGTACATACGGGATTGTTGGCTTCAAGTGCGACATTCGACGTGTTTGAGGCATCCATTCTCTGCGCGTCCAACGAGTTAACGAAATAACCTTTTGACGAGCTTCTCTGTGAAGGACATTTTTTAAACTGTCCTAAGTATTTTCTCGGAAATGTGTTTGTTTGAAAGTCAACAAATAGTTAACACGCAAACGAAAGCCAAAGATAAACTCAAGAATTGTTTATGGAAGGTTCCAAAGTCATTTACAATGGTGTCATTGCCTTGGTTATGTTTGGAAATACCCTCCTGATAGCACAGTCTGATACCACACCATCATATTCAAGCCACTGATCTCTTATTTATTTGTTTAAAACAGGGCGATGACGCTGATACGGAATGCTGGCAGACAGTTACAACTTGTGATTGCACGCAATGACAATGAAACGGCTATGAGGTTGTCCTCTACCACGTGCTGACGTTTCATTTTCGCGCCGATGTAAGCAGCTGGTTTGGTTATCGTCTTCTTGTCGCAAATTCTTCTCTAGCAGGAGTTATACAGATGCGAATCCCATGAACTTGAAATTTCCGAAGAAAACAGTTTTCGTCAAAGGATTCTTCTGAAGTAAACATTGAAATGTTTTGTCTTGTTTCAAAACTCACTTGTAAGAAGCAGACGACAAAAAACAGCTACAGTGATTTTTGTATGGATGTGAAAGGCTGTAGATGTGTGAACATGTATAGATGATGGATTGTCAACAAAACTCTATTGAAAGCTTGTTTGAGCCATGTGCGAAAACGTGTTTGTATCTATCGATTTCTGCTGGAGAAAGCGATGGGAGTGTTTTGCCTCTTTAACAATCCATAGGATAATACTGTCAGGTTAAGAATAGACAAATCCAAATCTGCAATTCTATCAAAAACTGTTGCTTTGATAAGAAGTTGTCTTGTTGGACAATGATGACAAACAAATTTGCTGGAAGCCGCCTTGACAATGACACTGTGTTATGTTGTATTGTGGCCAGTCACCACAGTTTATTGTCGATACAACCAACATAAATACAGAAAAAACAATGACAAGAAGTTTGATCTGAAGGAGTCTTTTTGAACTCAGAACTAAATATAACATATTTGAACTGTAACGTCAGCCATTTTATTTATTTTTGTAAAGGTTATAGACACCATGGTTTAACCAATCTGTGCTATTTATCGACATTTCTGGTTATTTATTAAACACGACCCAGTGGAGAGTTTTCTTGGAGGAATTTAATTAAATTATTTGATATTTGTTTATAATACGCCCGGTGGGTTGCACTTTATTGACTTCGCTGTGTAGGTCTGGCAACCATCTTGAACTTTGACTTTTGTTGCAAGGAACATTTGTTCCAGTGCATACAAAGTGCTACAAATCATCTGCTGCATATTGCGCTAAGTTTTTGTAAATTATGTACAGTACATGACAATGTGTTGGTAGCTTCCTTTGGCAGATCTAAGCATGATGTAAAATTCCCTGTATTTATTTATGCCTTTAGTGTGCAATACTGTATTGGATATAAACTTTTTTTGAAAAATCAACTGCAGCGTTTCTTTTATTACAAATTAGTTTTCACTTCATTGCACAATGTATAGTCTAAAGTGTCCGCCATCGGCATTTTTAATTAAATCCATATATAGACATCTTTAGGTTGTCTGTTTGTGTGATTGGTGTTTTACGCCGTACTTAAGTTATTTCACTCGTTTAATGGCGTGCCGGCTTTATGGGTAAAGTAAATCCACCACTAAAGCCTTGGCAAAAAACGAGTCAGGACCATATGTAGGCCTATCACAAGACGTAAAACATAGATGCAACAGCAGATCGATCGGTGTTTTTGTAGTCCCTTAGCTGCGATAGCACAAAGGAACGGAAACTCCCTACGAACCGGCATCGATACATCTTTGTATTTGCTTTGAGTTCTGTATCGTTATGGTCTATCAGGAATTTACTAACAACGATACCGAATAGTGATGGACGAAATTGTGTAAGTTCAAGTTTTATCTTGTCTTCACAATTACTCTCCTCTTCTATTTTGGTAGTGAACTCTCTCAGACATTTTGATCTCTTTGGCGGACGAACTCGACAATATCATGTTCAAGAGACTATAATCGTTAGTCCTATTAATGAGGAAAGGAACAGCTCTGATTCCCAAAATTTGAATTCAGTAATTTTCTCACTTGGTAAACAGTGTTGAAATTTGACGTATTTACACAACAATAAGTAGAGTTATTGTCCTGTAAAAGGGTATATTTGACCAACTGTCATTTACAAGATATCCGAAGAACTGGACTCCTTAGAATGACACATTATGAATCGAATGTTTATATCAAAATAGTTTCCCCATGAACACGCCGTTACCAGGTTGTAATGTGCAGAATCATCCCACTTCTGCTAATTTTCAAAGTGCAATGTTATAGCTATGAACCTGGTTGAAGTTCTCTACACATTGAACGGCGGATACAAGAAGTGCAGTATACATTAGGTATTTCAAACATAATTTAGTTACTAGCATGCGGTTGTTATAATCCTCATTCGTGCTAAAAGGATCAATCAGGGTACCTGAGGAACGCGACCACTCACAATGATAAAATAAAATTTGGAATTGAAGCAATGAAGCAATATGCTGGCAATTATTTTCACTGCAATAATTATGTGCTGTAATGACGATTCGCTTTTTGGTACTTCTTGTATTTCTTTTCCATTTTTATAGTTGGCGCAAAAATCACTATTATCTAGTTCCGTTTTGTCAGGTTCGAATATAGTTCTTTATAAAAATGGTGTGTTTTTTTGTTTTGTTGGTTCTGCTCCTGCAAATTTGTTTATGGTGGAGTATGTGGTATTGATGTGAAGTAATTTAGTGGAGGTTTCTGGTCAGTGTAATATTATAGCATAAATAGGTGACATTTGGTGTATTTAGCACTATTTGATGGAGTGGAGATTCGGCTGTTGTTTACATTCTGAAGGTTGCTTGGCAACCCCTATCACATTGTACGGAAGCTAACTAAAAATTTCCAAGGTCATAACCTGTCGCGATTTAGACGGTGTACTCCAAAAGGACCGATTTATGTGCCAGGCGTTTTCGTCCAACAAAAAATTGAGAGGGAGCTATGGAGCCAAACGTTGACATTACGGCTTATGGCAAATTAATAGTGGTCTTGCGCCAGTTATAAGATTAGATCGAACGTCCCACGCAGTGCATTATGGGTACTTAACATGGTCGTTATTGTATACGACAGGCAAAATGTTGGCGATGCCCGATCGACTTGACACAGGATATATGCTTCCACAACGGGACCTTGGACGGGCTGAACTTTATAGCATGTGAATTTCTCAAGACTATGCGAGTCTTAGTGGTCAAGGAATGACAGTATATTTTATTGATTTGTTTCAAATATGTATGATTGTGCGAACTAGGGACCTTAGGCGACTTAAAACAGTTAACCTGGCAATGCATTAACAGGGCCCTACTGACGAACCTGTACAACAACAACCACCAGGGCAAAATAAGCACGTGCTTAAGGCATCAAGGAAACTTTCGATCTTTCTGTATGTTTTGTTTCAATTTGAAAGAAAAAACAAATATAAATATTGTTTATATTTTGACTTACATATATATATGGGGACACCAAAATATTTGACTTGCTTAGGGTCGCTATGGGTCTTAATTCGGGCTACAGACTACAGTATATGGACAATTTGTCTGCAATTAAACGATTATTATCATTATTAGTTCATTGTTGCATTACCATAATGTTATTTTATTCATGTTCCTGAACCGCTGACGTCATTACAGATATTCAGACAAGCTCGTTCTCCAGCATGCAGAGTTTGGTAACAGTAAAGTTGAGACATAACTTTTAAATGACAATAGCAAAATCTGCGGTGTTTTCCTTTACTACTTAATAGGCCGTAATTTCCGCGAGTTGAGATCTGCCAACAACTCGGTCGCGAACAAGAAATGGAATACGCACGCATGTAAACGTTTCCTGTAATTTCAGCGAGCAGTCAATAATCAATAACGTTCAACTTCAAAGTCAATCTTATATAACACGTACGGAAGAAAGAAACACGCGCGGAATATTCACACAATGAAATGCATCCTTTTGTAGCCCAGACATGAAAATAACTGTACGTGAGATCGGCTGAAATGAGCCCCAAGTTATTTAGCACTCGTTTTATTCAAACAAGACAAAAGGTGAGAAGGAGGTAGCGGGAGACAAGTCGTTACAGATGCCATATGTTTGGTGAATATTAATAAAGCCATCCGGGCATATCTGCAAACAGTTAACTTGGCTCAGGAAGTCGATCACCCGTTAACAACACGGTAATAATATGCACTCACTATATTTCCTGTTAAATGATGAGGAAAAAGTCAGAGAGAGCAATTTGACGCACTCATTTAACGCCTATTGGTTCGGTTAATAGTTCAAATTACCTCATCGATTTTCCCTCGTTTGACGTTTGACACGTCAGCAAAATATTTTTAGCTCTATGATTTCACTGTGTTATTGGCCATGTGTAGGGCTATACTTTAGTGAAGGGCTCGATGTGAGCGGGTTTTGTTTTTAGTGAATATAAATGGTAAAAATATTTGGAAACGTTTCCGCAAAAAAAAACAATCAAAAGTAAAACAGGACGGGAAGATGTTTTTACATTTATTCAGAACTCCACAACTTGGCCATCGTTGAGTTCGCTTTAGTTATGTGTTCTAATATACCAGTCTAAAATATAATCGATTCTACTTCCTACATTGAGACATTGACTCAAAGATACACCCAGGCCATCTTGATTCGCGTTTTATTTGCTGGTCTTTGGCATACGTCGCCCCAAATATTGGCTGAAATTAAAGTGCAATGGCCTGGCATTGCGTACGAGAGTTGTCTTATTCTCGTACACTATAGCAATTCTCGCGAGAATACGATTGCTCATATACCATAATGTCTAATAGACACGACTGTTGGCATCAAAAATCTGTGAGACTGAAAACACTCGTGCACTAACTCGTTATAGGTATATTTATTTCATAACCAAAAAATACATCCTGCGCGAGGTTACGCTCGGGTTCACAATGCGAGTTGTATGAACGAGCATACAATCATCTGCAGTAGCGGGGTTACTCTTAATTCAGTCGGTAGTCAAAAGTTCGAATATTTGTCACATAACCCAGATACCGTCAATATTTGCTCGTTGATGGCTTTCTTCATAAACAACGCATCGGGCACTAGCAATTAGATAAGAAAAATAGAGCACTGTGTTCTTGGCATGCACTACTTGGATGACGTGTAATATATTTGATGTAGACAAGATAATAATGGACTAACATGTATATTTAATTTCGTGTAATTTAATGAGTGTCAGATATAAGCAACAGGCTGTGGGAACAATCCTTTTATCTTCTATTTCGAGTATTTTGCAAAGATCTAAATACCGTCTCACCTTCCTCATTTCCTTGTTATATCAGGTGGGTGATACGTACACTATTTTGTTCTATAGATGTAGAATACATCGGTCAGTATATACCCAGCTAACAAAATTGGAGCAGTCTAACACATCGAATCCCATGTAGCCGTTGATGATCATGAAAATAGCCCCCCCTAGGTCTACAAATAATTTCCTAGCAACACCAAAGTTCCGAAAGCTACTATCTAAAGATAGACATAAAAGGCCGACCAGATAGGAAACCCCCCATAAACTATTAGACTCCCCGAACTCATTTCTGACTTTGGTTTTGCACTTTTGAGTTTGTAGAATTCTGGACACATTGAGAAGAGATCGATTGAATAAAACTCCGGGTTCAAGCGTAGTTCACTTATATGAGGGCGGTGTACTCCAAACGTGATTGACCCTAGCACAACCACAAAATATCAAGTGTTTGTTTTGTTGGAAAGTTAATCTTCCTTCGGTGTCAAGACAGCATTGATGCTCCAAATAAATGGTCCTTAGCCAGAGTGCGCACTGATGGATTTATTTAAGAATGGGCAACTCCTTCGAGTCAAAATTGTCCATGCTTATTAGTGATATAAAAATCTAGCAACAGGCATCTCAATTTTTTTCAATTTGGCTTACTTTTCTTTTTGCTTTATTATTCATCTTTTAATGCAGAAAGTCCAATTTTCATAATTAATTTGAGAAAAATTGCTATGAGAGAACTAGTTTAAAAAAAAAAAAAAAATGAAATACCCGTTACTAGATTATTGTCACTAATAAGCATGCCGAATGTCACGGGTGTTGCTCAAAGGGTTTCCGAGAAAACACAGTTTTTGTTGCAAAATTTTGTCAAAGTTAATGCTGGGTTCCTGTGCTCACGAAACGAAAACGCCAAAAGAGGACATCGGCAGGTCTGGTTTTCAGCCATGTGACCGTCAGCCATTCCCTCGTCAACGTCACTTTACAGTAGTCATCTGACCGTTCACAGTTATTTCACTCACATGACGGCGTGCCAGCCCAATGAGAGAAAGAAACCACCCTCGACAACACTTGGAACACACAAAGACAAGACTGGGCAGTCACAGGACGTAATACATAGACACCACAAACAGCTGTAATTCTATTGATACGCGATCAATCTGCCAAGGGTTGTAATGCAGGGTAGCTCGGAATAAAACTCTTGGCTAGAGAAAATGGGCGCCTTGGGACTCAAAAATTCTGTGGAATGTGCTAGTACGTTTCGCAATTATCGAAAAAAAGAGATTTTAAAAAGTCGAGGCATATATTCAACACAAATAATGTACGCAATTATTCTAAATGAATTTATTCATTATTCTCCGTGGTATAAATTAATCAGGCTTTTTAGTGGAGATCATTATTAATAACAACAATTTCTTAATACCAATTTCTTACAAACAATAAGAAAAAAGAAAAGATTGCAATACTAACATTATAGTTCCACACCTCGGTAGTAATTCGCCAAAAAATGGAAGCTATCTTTTTTTTCTTTGGTGAACATTTTTCCTAATCATATAATAATGAAAAAATGTTCTAGGTAAGGTATGGTCCTGAAGGTGAATCGATGATATAAATACGCAATTCAAACTTGGGAAATCGCGGGCTGAGTATCCAACTTTGGTATAAATGGAGATATGATCATCATGAAGAAGTTATACTAATTGTGCACATGTCTATCTCCAGATAATGTACCAATTTTAGTCAAATCCAATTAAAGTTGAAAGTTGTAAATAGATGCAATCACAGAAACTAACTTCAAGTGAGGTCGAAAAGTAATTTTAAGACTAAGGCAAAAAATTCCCCAATTTTTGTTTTCAGATGCTACCTGTAATATGTACCGAATCAGATATCAATATTCATATAAAAAGAGTATCTTTTGATGTTGGACAGCTCCAACAATTAATTGTCACGATTTAAAAATCATCTTAAATTGTCATCTGTTAAACATTTTAAATACATAACAAAAAAATTCTATACAAAATTAATAAATAAATTAAAGTTGATCTCGGAAATATTTGATTGCTAACTTTAACCAATAAAAAGCTCACTATCTAATCAAAGATCTATTTATTTAGCTGGTTTATCTGAAATCTTTTGCTCATATAAGTCACCATGATTCATTTGTTTGGGTCCACTCCACAACAGCTGATTGTCAAGAAAGGCTTACAATAATATTAACTTTTAAGCAAAAAAATAAAAAAGCTTAACGTTGATTGGTTGGTTGGTTGGTTGATAACGTTTTCAAGCACTTTCGTTAAAAATTTGTGTGATTCATGTTTTGATTGACTGATTTGTGTTTTACGTCATGCATAAGGTTATTTTCGGAGCATTTCTCACAAATATAACCATAAAATATTTAGTGGTCTGCTATGGTAGAAAATTGATCTTCCTCCAGTGTTAAGTTAAGAAAGCATTGCTATTGCTCCAAACTGCCAAAGGGCTTTATTCATGTTAGTAAATAAATTACTTGGCCACTTATTGATGGACTGCATGGGGCCAGTTGCTCAAAACACTATTGGTAGCTCGCACCAGATTAAATCACTAATAGAGGATTAGATATAGACCTTTAACATGGCGTGATGTCATCTAATAGCAGATTATTATAGCGCTTCAAGTAACAGGCCCCTGGTGTTTGATGTCCCGCTTGAAAGAATTTCAATTTGCAAAATCAATTGCTACACAAAAGCAAACATAAAAAGTGAACTGTGTTTCTCTGTTATAAAATTAATGTTCCTCTAGAGCTAAATGAAGAGCTTATGTCTTCATTAGCCAGATTATCACAGAGTGGTAATACATGTATATATGTAACTCTTGTTACAGTAAGCCTGTGTTATTTAATAAAATCTACATTGACACGTGTCGTTTGGCTTTTGCACATTGTGAATCTAATATTAATTCACCCTAATCATTAAACTAACATAAACAACTAACAGGTAAACAACATGACATTAGATTGCACTCAAAACATCAGAGCTCATTACGTCATCTAGGCTCTAGCTGAGTTGAACTTAAAATAAATGACATAAAATACAATGGCTTGAAACTCAGACGATAAATCACAGAAAAATTATGGCATGAACAAACTAATCATTGAATATACATAAAAACAAAACAATTCAATAGTATATGGAAGCAACAATAATAAAACAATTATATACAAATTTGACCCGAAATCTTTTTCGCGTTTGTTGTTCAATGTTGACCTTTGAATCCATTCCATGCCTGCTTTTCTCAGGATGACTTGATTACAGTTTCAACTTTATACACAGACACAAACCATTTTTGACATCTTTAATTTTATATAGATTTAAGTTTACTATATAAAACTAAACTGCTTGTATTGCTTATTGTTAATTGAAATTTTTATAACGTCAAAATAAGGCAGTGTTTATCTGGCGCTAATGTCTGAATTCATTGTAAATCAAAGTGTGATTGTGACTTGTTTGAGCGGCATTCAAAATAGGCCATTATGTTTGACAATATATATGTCAAAAATAAATATTAATTGTAAACTTTTATCTCAATGAACCTCAAACTTCTTCCTCTGACATGTAGCAAAATTCTGTTTTAATCGAGTTTATTGTTAGAATAGTTTGAGTGCATGTTGCTAGCCATGTTTCGGATGTCATAATGAAGGGTTCAGAGAGTACAGGTGCTGTATATTGTTAAGTTCTCTGATCTGTATAGTATTGGAGGAGATTATTGTACTGCACTCATAACTCCTCCAGTCTACCTCCTGTGTCTTCTGGGGAGCTTAACTTTGTGCCCTCACTGTTTGGTTGTCCTAACAGGTATGTACAGACTGCGTAATAGTGAAACAGAGCGCCCACTATCACAAAACAGTGCCAAATAGCATGGGCAAAAGGGATACGTCCGTCACATTTAAAGAAGACAACTCCACTGATGTAAACAAATCCACCCACAGCCATTTCAGACAAACCAGCACTGTCATTCTGTAAACACAAAACATATACAAACATGTAGACTTCACAAGACAAGGTAAGGTGGTCAAAGAGAAATTACACAGTGACAAAGACACAAGGGACTTCAATGGCTGAAATATGTTGTGCCAGAGCTGCCAATCCTAGAAGAAATTTAGGTGTAAGAATTTTTTTTGGAGTATTTTTTCAAATTAAGTGTATTATTGTGTTACAGCATAGCAATTTAATTCCTTTTTGTATTTAAATGGCCTATTGATGTATTCAACATAAATTATGTGTACAAAATACTCCAGAATACACCGGGTAGGCAGGTCTGTTGTCATACGGCAAAGTGTGAAAATCAAAGTGTTAAAATCAGTGTTAAAATCACAGTGTAAAGTTATAAAACAAATCAGATTTATGATGAGCATTGGATCAGATATCATCAGAAAATAGGAAGCTGAATCCAAGAAACCGAGTCTTGACTGTTTAAGACAGAATTCATTCATAAATACAGAGAAATTACAACAGACTTTCCAAAATCTTTTGAAAATATATATAGTGTAAAGAATAGCCACTACTTCACCAGTATGAAATTGCATTGATGCCAGCTCGAGGTATTTGTTTTACATACACCAATATCTACATGTTTTTTCCTGACAAATAAACATTTACAGAAGGTTTAAGTTCAACATGAAAAATCCTAAGCCATGTTATTAGCTTTTTAAGGATTGTCAATTATTGGATGTTTCAAACGGCAATCCACCCAGATGATAAGATTACAAACATCTACATGAGCATCCACTGAGGTGAGTTAAGTTCAAGTTCTTGATAAGAAAAAATGCCATTGATTTGTCTGTTTGTTTGATTAGGATTTACATTTGTACTTAAAGCTATTTCACTTTTATGATGATGTGCCAGCCGGAAGGGTTAAGCAAACCACTGGGAAGACATCATAATGCGACGGACTTCTTACTGTCGTTAGCTCAGAGAGCACCTGGGCAGCAGTAAGATCAAACCCAACCACCCAGCAATGCCAATAAAATAACATAGATAGAATTTACTCAAAACAGAATTTTTGATTCACAAAATTTGAATGAAGTTACTCTTTTATAGCTTTTAGATGTCATGAATACAAGTTTCCTTTGGGAGTTTTAAAAAAAGTTCTGATTAAATTTGAATTTCGATAAAACATTAATAGTTGATCAAGAACTACCAGTATATAATTTGTATCCCCTAAAATTGTGTTGGGTTATTATTATTCTTATTTATAAGCCATAAATAGAATAAATAAAGGAGTGCAGAATCCAACAGAATTAAATAACTTTGCAAAATGAAGATACATTTATGCTGAATACTGTTATATTTAATAAAGTTTGTTTAAAATCTCAAATATATATAAATTGAATGTTGGGATTGCCAAACTGCAGGTCAGCCATGGTTGTTTGGAACCGTGGAAATGGCATAAGCAAGTTGTCAAATAAAGTAGTCCGTGTTAGTTGTAACCTTTTATTCGTTGAATTGTATCAATGAACAGAAAGTGACTTATCAAAGCGTGGTCAAGTTAATGTATCCCACACATGCCGATACGAAACAAATATCTCCTGGCTGTATTACATTGAAAGTTTAATCATTCATGGGATTATTTTGTTCACAGCTACATTTATCCCAAATCCTGATGAATTTCACCATAAAAACAGGTATTTAGTTTTTTAGAAAATCTAACTCACCATGGCCATAATTGCTACTGATGGAAACACTCCAATGACAACATACAAGACAGTTTCCAGCCACTTGTATCTGAAGTCAAAAGAAACCATGGATGAAATTACAGAGTTCACACCACACACAAGGCATTAGAAAGGTCTGTATGTTAGAATCGGGTTTTATGCCACACTTAAGTTTATTTCACTCATATGACGGTGTCCCCAAAATATGGCTGAAATCGCTCTCGACATCATTCCCGACAAAGAAAGACAAGAGTGGACAGATACCCTTTGTGTTTCCAGATAGCTCTGAGAGCACCTGAGCAACAGGGAGGGTTTATCAAATGCTCACTACATCAAAAAGGACCAATAACCAAATTAACTTTACTTATCTAAATTCATCTTTTAGAGAATTTGTCTATTTAATTCCATGTCAAAGATTTTGCCTTCAGTCTTTTTAAAGACTATAAATCTTGCATACAATTTGAAAAAAATATTTAGTAAAATTCGAAATTCGAAAGTAAAATAAATTTGGATGCCCATCAAGATCTTTTGAATTTTTTTTTTATTAACATTTTCGCTTTAATCCCAGAGTAAACTAGATCAGTAGATATAGATTAATTTTAACTGTCAGCCCCTTACCTTGTTAACAGGCCTGAGGATATGCTTAAATACATATAGTCAACCAAAATAATCTTACTTTTCATGAAATGTATACTGGTAAGCTATTCCTCCTGCAGCCATTATCCACACTAATAACACACATTCTACTCCCCATACACCTAAATCTTTTAATATCAACCTGCAAAATTATACAAACAAGGGGAGTTAATTCAATTGTGACACTGTGAACAAGAAAGATTTACTTCCCTTGCCTGACAACAAATGACAAGAAATTTCTCCTCTTTCAAAGTTGTTACCTTATATGCATAATTAAAAATTCTGTAAAGTTTTATATTTACAAACAGCTCCAATCAAAGTCAAAATATAGTAACTAAAGGCGAAAATGTTTGTTTGTTTGATTGGGGTTTAACATAGTACTCAAGGGTCTTTCACTTATATGTTGACGGCTTGTCCACTTCACACGGTTCCTTGCCTCATTACGGTGGAAAACTGAGAGGAAACCTCGTAAAAACCACCCCGTCGATTGCCAGAGCCACATTGTGTGACTCACTCATATACCTTATAGTCGACAGGCGGACTTGATACTGTGAACGGTAAATTGGAGTAGGATAAGTAAGCGCACACGCTTCCACTAAGCCACGAACATGGGCCAAAGGCTAAAATGAACTAATCAGACATTATTTAGTGTTATTATAATATTAAGTTATAGGCAGTTACATATTAACCTGTTCAGAAATGAAAGAAAATTTGTATTCATGTTTTGTTACAGCAAACCAACATTTAATATGTATTATATTTTATAGACAATTGGAGTCGAGAGCGAAGTTTAATAATAATTCAGGCATTTTCGATGTCGTCAGGGGCTAGGACTCTTCAGTCAGGGCTATGCAATTTTCATAATTGTCCAACCCTGCCTGGTTGCTACAGTCAATTGCCTAACATGTAGACATACTTGCAGAGATCTATCTACCTAGTAGATTACCAAAGATATAAAACTACAAACTGATTTAAGGCAACATAGCAATAGGTAATTAAATCTGAAGAAAACCAATTGCTCATTAACTTGTCTGATTCCTCTTCTTGCACTTATGATACTGTAAATCACCTCCAATTTCGTCCATAATATGACTACTTTAAAAGTTATTTTAAGGACTAAGATATGGTTCCTGGGAAACAAATTTATGTTTTCTGAGAAATCCTGATGT
>JAQQZZ010000012.1:924925-937963 GCA_030265115.1 Mopalia vespertina
GTACTCAAGTGTATTCAAACCTTTGCATAACTAGTATTTGGTGGATTTTGTTTGTTTGTTTGATTGGGGTTTAACGTCGTACTCAAGGGTATTTCACTTATATGACGATGGATTGTCCATTTCACACTGTTCCTTGCTTAACTACGGTGGAAAACCGAGAGAAAACCTCATAAAAACCAGAGCTGCGATTGCCAGAGCCACATCGTGTGAGTCACTCATATACCTGAGGGTCGACAGACGGACTCGATCCTCTGAACAGTACATCAAAGAAGTAAGATTAGTAAGCGCACTTGTTATCCACTAAGCCTGGGCCGCATATTTGTTGGAAATTTAGTAACCTTCCCCCCCCCCCTAAAAAAACCCCCCAAAAAACCCGCTGTGTGTGAGAACAGCATAATGATAAGAAAACTTTACTTTAAACTCCCATGTCTTGGGGAGAAATTTCTTCAATAAAGTATGGGCCTTATGTAAGTGCAAGATTTTAAGAGAAATGTGTTACCTACATGTTGTGTTTCGGATTGATTGATTAATTGGATGGTGCCCAAGGGCATATCACTAATAAGGCAGCGGTGTTTCCAAAAGTTATTGTTACATACGCAAACACAACCATAGAATGGGAAGTGGTTGGCTCTGTTGGAAAATTATTGTTCCTCCAGTGCTACATAAAGCAGTACGTCTATACTTGAAACTTATGCCCTTAGCCAGAAGGCTGTTTCGTTTTAGAAGAAATTACACATTTTATGCAGGAGTGTAGTAGGCCTACCTGCGGTTGAAAGGCGGCCTCTAGCCTAATAATGATACAGGTTCAAGAGGATTGTTGGAAAATTCATAGTCTGAACTTTGTGTTAATCAGGGATGGAAATAAGGGCCAGTGATCGGTGATTATTGATTAAAATCTGATCCAAATTTTGTCACTTTATGTGCTTAAGAACAATAACTTAAGATTTGAACAACACTTAGAAGTAAAAGGGTAACATACATGTAACTATATAATTTCTGGATAACCACTTCTTGTTTTGTGCTGATACAGGCATATGTATCAAAACTATGTGTTCTATCACAACAATCAAGTGTCAAGTTATCCAGAAATTATATACTAGTAACAATAACATAACAAATTCACTGCACATGTAAATTTAAATTAACCCATCAAAAAACTGTTGCATATTTCACACCCTGGTAATTAGAGACAGTAGGTGAGCAACCCAAAGCACCATAGATAGTTTATGATGTACCGGTATATAACAAATATTATGATATTTAGAAATATTATCAGCTATATCGGTAACTGGTTTCACTGAGAAAACAGTAAGCTTATTTCACGGAGGTGAGATGATACTTTAAATTTTGATATTTTTGAGTCGGAGGCCCTTATTTTTATTATCACATTTCCCACAGGTTGTCATTAACTTATAATGCTGCACATAGGTGATGTCTAGAATGGTAGCTATATGTAGGCCTATAAGGCTATAATGATGACCCCCTCAATCATTTGTGCATCATAATTGTAGGTTATTTCTTCGGTTTCGACCAATATATTTGTGGTACCGGTTGTCAAAGTTCGCCGTACAATATAATTTTATATTTCAATAAGTCTAGTAGTGTACATAAAGAAAATAAACTCCCCATGCTGTACGCGGAAATAAAATATCACTCGATCCAT
The DNA here is from genome assembly GCA_030265115.1 of Mopalia vespertina. Lineage (NCBI taxonomy): Eukaryota > Metazoa > Mollusca > Polyplacophora > Chitonida > Mopaliidae > Mopalia > Mopalia vespertina. Next base: position 926,589 of record JAQQZZ010000012.1, read on the forward strand.
GCATGCCGCTCAGTACGTATGAACTATTTTTAAACCAAACAAGGGCTTAAGTTGTGTTGTTCAGATGATGTTTGCATTTTATCAACTACATTTCCAAAAATAAATATGATAACAACAGTTAGAAGCCCACAACAAATTTACACGAATAAAACATCTTTTTATGGTTCATTTGGTTTTAACATAATCTTTAAGAGCATGGCAAAGAATCACTGTCCAAGTACCTGCATACTGCATACATGTGAAACCCCCAAAACGTCATCATAGAAAGGGAACTCCCATTTGTGACAGACACTGTCATTGGTCAGCCTGAACAAACGAACAAATCAAGAGGCCTGTAGCAGACGCTTTTTGGCAACACGTCATCCAACCAAACGAAGCTGCCATTTTGTTTCGTACGACGTGGTTGTTTGAGGTAAGGAGGATCAAAACACCGTTCACAACAAGAAACATTTGAAGGTAAGCATTTAAAACATGCTAAGATTAACTTATCATAACGTTAATTGAGCAATTTTGACATTTTTTTGTCTCCAAATCTTGCGTATTAGGCATACGCGTTGGTATCAGTTTTTGAACCGTGTTCTGCTACGTCACTCGTAAAACTGAGATGGAAAGTAGAAGGAATAAATACAATCATACGATAATGTGTTGCCTTACCCCTTTAGATACGCCCTAAACTGTTGAAATCATGACTTAATTACAGGTTTTCCCAAATGTTGTTATCTCGTTATGTTCACTTTAATTATTAACTTATTTACATATTTACATATGACTTAAATTAAAGTCCAGCTATTTGAAATGGAAGTTCATAAACATACATGTATATGTCATGCCTGAAATCGTTATACTAAGAGACGAGTGTGTAACTGGCATATCCGTCTTGTAAGACAATTCTAAATTCTGGGTTGAGTTAATACCAACCCTAAACCTCTTCACTTAACCTAACCCTAAATCAGACACTAAAATGGCGTCCTATCTTACATGACAAACTGACTATGTAAGTAACTCCCCTTTCAGTAGCCTACATGGCATTGCCAACTGGCAAATAATAATGAGGCATATCTTAGCCTTGGTCTTTATAACTGTAGACGCAACGGAAAAGCCGAATGGAATGGATGGTCGAAGTAATATGGTAGAAACAGGTCACCAATATGGTGGAATCTGTCAACACTTCATAACTTTTTCTGACCTTGGCGCCATTCAACAAAGCCACCTTAATTGTCATCAGTGCAGAAAATATTTTTATTTTCATGGCGGCCCAAGTGTAAGATATAAGCAGTAAAGAAACTATGACAGGGACATTCTAAAATATAATCGATTCTACTTCCTACATCGTGACATTGACTCTAAGATACACTCCGACCATCTTGTTTTGAAATTCTTTTATTTGCTGATCTGTGGGTGATAAGTCGCCCCAAACACGATGATGACTTATATAACAACATAGTGCCATATCCCTCGAGGTTTACGGAGAATAACAGTAACATGCCGTGACACTCACGTGACCATGTTTTATCAGAAAGCTGCAGACACATCATCAGGGTTGTCTCTACTTTCAGAAACACCTGCATGATTGGGTTTTGACAGCTGTACATGTAAACCTCGGGTCCTCGGCTAGTGTGTGTGGTTGGGGGGACATCAGCTGGTATTTGACATCAGGGGGCCTCTGCTTGGGGTCCATGTATGATTATACATGAAGCATATTTTTTTTGTCTACGAGCCATTTTTAGTCCTCTCTCTTTCGTATTAAGAATATTTTAAGTAGTTTAAGAAAGATGTAGTTTGTTGAATTAAATGATTTAAACTAAAAAAAAAAGGATTTTCAGGAATATATGAATATAAAAAAATATCAGTATTTTTTTTTTAATATCGTCACTTATTGTTTTCTTTCCATAACTTTTCAACTGAGAAAACACAAGGCAACAAAGGCAATGATTAAATGTATTGACTTTCATGTTTTCAAGTGATATTTTTTAAAGTTATTATTTATTACAAACATGAATAGGTTAATAACTGTCCTGGAAATTGTTTTGTCATACAATATCCTAAACCAAACTGAAAGACCTCCAAAAAGACTGGCTAAATCAAATGAAATCAGTCAAATTTTTGGGAAAACAAATCTGGCTTGGATTGCTTATGGTAAATTTTGTTAGCCAAACATATGGATGCCTGTTATTTATTCAACGGATATGTAGACAGATAGGAGTGAACAGCGTTTGAATACTTATTTCATCAGATTGATGGTTGGCGCCGCCAAGGTCGACCAAAACTATACACCTCTGCTGTCTTTAGCTAACACACTAAACGTAAAGTTAGAAATACCAGAAATCTGTCCAGAAAAGATAATTCTTTCTTTCAAATATACTATTATTCTCTTTTAGCGGCAGACAATTTTGTAAAAATGCTTCAAAACTGATAAATTTAACCCAGAGTTTCTTGGAATCCTGGTTACTGGTAAAAAATTTGCAAGGGAGATAATAAGCTGTCTTTATAGTCTCCCACATATTTAAAACATTGAGGTCATCAGTTGCCAGAATTTTTTACTTTTGCCCAGTGGTTGAATATTCATACAGTGGAATTCGATTGCATATCTTCACAGCGGCTTATCACTTTTGAACGTTTTTAGAAACTGCGGAAAGAGGGCTGGTACATGTAATTTCAAACCTCAAATCAGCTGCCGAGACCTATAGCCCTTCCCAAGCTGTGGGCCTATGGACAACTGCGGGCTATCAGTGTCCCTTCACTGATGATAAGTTTTCCTGTAGGAACCATTTCACAAAGCTATCTTAGCTTACATGTTGTACATATAACCTAATTGGCATGATGTATTGTGTGTTACAGCTAGTTGCCAAGTTATTAAGCATAAGCTTACACAAGTTTCAACATTATTTCATTTTTATTTTGTGGCTTACAGATCCAAGTGTCTAACACAGCAGGATGTTCATTCTTGATTGGTTTGCTGGAATATTAAATTACCTAGGTAAGTAAATGTAAAAGTACATTTAGCTACATACATGTACATGTATCACTAGAGGCCCTATTTATGTCTGTAATTTTTCACAGTTTTACATTCATGAGTCAGATTTTCTAGTTGTAAATATTTTCATACCTTAATTTTATAACAATCATAAACTGTGAATATACTTTGCTGGGCTGAAAATGTTTTGCTGTTCACCTTTCATTGACGGGTTGTGACCAGCAGTGTTTACATTGTAAACTAAATAAACTGTGTAGACTGTAAATTTATAAAGATACAGTCCCTTGAACAGTGCTAATAACATCATTAAATACATGTGTATATGAAAGGCTGGAGCTAACTGACTTTACATACTGTATAGCAACATCTGAAGACAATCCATCTATCTTTGGTAATCGTAACTAAGTATTATGTTTAATACCCAAAATATGAAGTGAAGAAATTTCTCAGTTTCTGTTGCAAATGTCAGAACCTTAGATGTTAGTAAGGTATAGCACTGCAAATCCATTTCATCAGTTGTAAATATTGTTAACATTTATTGACTGAAGACTTGGGTGACTATATCACTGTAGGTACATGTTGTATACTTCTGTATCTAGGCACTAATAAACTTACTGATAACTAAAAGTTATTTCAAAATCATTACGTCATGGACTTATTATGGCAAAATCCAATTCGAGACCGAAATAAAATATTTAAATAAATATACAAACTACACAAGAAGACTGTGGTCAATTAATCGGTAAGTCCAATGTATTTCCATTGTTGTTTATGTTTTATCTTTTGTATATTATGTCCGCTACATGTACATGTAATGTATAGTGGATGCTCAGATTTTAATTCATTTAATTGACTTTAAAAGGTTTCCTGAGAAAATCAGGAAAGTTGATATTTCTTGGGCTGGATAATGCGGGTAAAACAACCCTATTAAGCGTTTTAAAAGGAGGGCGTATGGTACAGCCACTTCCTACTCTCAACCCGAGTAAGTTTTCTAAAAGATGTCGATGTCATGATAACAAATAACACCACAGCTTGGAGAGTGCATGTTTAACTGAACTTGTGTATAAACTGCCCTAAATGTTGAAGACCTTGAGACAACTTCATGCTTGAATTATCCCTCCCTTTTTTTTTTGGCACTGAAACAATATTCAAGAACTATGATTTCTGAAACAATACATGTAACTGTCAAATTATTTGAAAGCTGACCTGTTTATATGGGTAACAGAATGGAATTGCAGCCAGACAGGCAACAGTTTATTGAATGAGTGCCTAGTCTGACTGTTGTGCACTTGTAAAGAAGTGTAATTTACTCATACTACACACTTAGATGTAGGAACACTTTAAACGGTCCTTCAGTATTATGTCAGCAGGTTATTGAGCTATTGTGAGTGCAGTAAATGTTCTCCATTTATAATGAAAATAATGTACTTTTTCAACAACAAAATTGCATATCTGTAGCCCAATTTCTTTTTTTTCTTATTTTCTATTCAGGTGTTTTGACTAACATCTTTTTTAGGTGTACTTTTTATAAGCTAAGCAAAATACACCCTTAAAATTATTTGGACTGTTTTTTTTTTCCAACCTTTCTTTTATCAAAAATTGACTGATGGTATAGGGCTCCGGCTATGACAGAGTTCATTTTTACAAGGTTTCCTCCTGATTTTCCACCATATTTAAGTAAGGTAGAGTGAGAACTGGACAATCTGTTGTCTTTACAGGTGTATATAAATTATAATTGTGTGCAGACCAAGTTACCATGGGCGAAGCATGATGTTCAAATATTTAAAGGGCTGCTTATCCTAAGTTGCACCAGTGACTTTATATATATTTTGAATAAATGAAGAGAGAAAAATTTGCTTGCCTCCACCGTGACTTTATATATATATATACTGAGCGTTAACCTTTTTATCAATTTGTATACCTTGTATACATACTCATATTTCCAATATACAAAATGTATTCTCCATGCTTGAACGTATTCTTATATCATTACTGCATATTGCATGGACTGAACAGTTTGGATATTCTTTTGTTGTGATTTTTAGGTCTCTATAAAAAATCTGGCAAACTAGTCTTCCTGGGTTTAGATAATGCAGGGAAGACAACACTACTTCATATGCTCAAGGATGACAGAATGGCACAGCATGTTCCCACATTACATCCAAGTAAGCAGATTTCTCCCCTCACCAGTATAGGTGTATGTATATCTCCCATATGATCACACCAGCTGTTTCCAACTTCACTGCTGATGCTATAAATGCCAATAGCATGAAGATAACAGTCCACTCTTTGTTTTTATAGTCCTTGTGTGTCATTTACTGGTGACATTAAGCAAATTTATGTTAATAAATGTATCATGTTTAACACTACTTTATGGAAACATTTTATCAAACCCTCTTTTATACTCCTTTTTTATACTCCGTTTATCATAGTACTTGTCAGTTTCAATTGTCATCTGGTGCATTTGTGTTACTATATTGCTACAAATTTTGACCCATTAAATGTACCATTTTGTCTGCTTATAAATTTAATATCTTATAATATCATTAAACCGACCAGAATAACATTTCCGAATACAATTTTTTAAATGATTTTAAAGTGTTATAAAGAGGAGGTGAAGTTGTGATCTATATAATAGTTATCTAGTAAACTGTATTTTTGTTATGTTTGGGATACCACTTTCTTGGTGTGAAAAGATTTTAGTTCAGAACATTTAGCAGGTTATATCACTTATCCAACCAACCATTTTGGTGGTGATTTTGGTGCATCAGCCAGCCAGTTTCAGCCAGCAACATTCTCTGATTTGTGCAAACTAGGAAAGTGTTCTCCCAATATTTATAGGGAAATACTGTTGTAACTAAAGCGAAAAATAAAAATTATTTCATTATTTAGTCCAGTTAAATTTATCAGTTGTTTACAGATAAAATATTTTGATGTCAATGGCTATGGTTTCAATAAGCAGTTTACAATATTGTTTAAAATGACCTGTTACTTTACTTGTACTGTATTTTATTTCTATAAATGTGCTCAGGAAGTGTGAAGGCAATGTATGTGTTGTGTTTTAGCTTCAGAAGATCTGTCCATGGGTGGGATGAGATTCACAACTTTTGACCTCGGTGGTCATCAACAAGGTGAGCTTTCTCTCGAAAAACAAAGATATATATTTTTAAAAAAACCAAACATATGTTGATCATTTGTCTTAGGTCAGTATGTCCCAACTGTGGTTATGTGCTTTTTACTTGCCAACAATGGTAGTGATAAATAGGCTAGCTTCATGTATTTACTATTGGAGTACATTGTCATCATATAAATAAAATATCATTAAGTACAGCATAAAACACCTATCAGTCAATCTGATATTTTAAAATAACTAAATATTTTTCAATTTATTTTATTATATTAATTTAAAAAATTTTTTAATTTGTTTTTTTTTTATCTCTGTAAAGATGTAGTAAACACTGAATGTTATACAAATTAAAAAAAAAATGACAATGAAACTTGAATACTAAAGCAATGACTCTGTTGCGTGTAAGGCTGAGTGTTTTCCTCACCAATACTGGTAGTGTAGCACAGTAAAGATTGATATACTTTATAAGTAATGTTTTCATCTGTAACTTTAATTAAATAACAAATTTCCTATGCTGCAGTTATGAATTTGTCTGTTCTCTAGCTAGAAGAGTATGGAAGGACTATTTCCCAGCTGTAGATGGAATAGTTTTTCTTGTTGATGCCTTTGACCGAGAAAGATTCGATGAAGCTAAAGCAGAATTAGATGTAAGAATCTTTAGTTTGTGTAACCTTCTATCTGTGGATGTGACCCATTTATTGTTTCGCTCCTGCGATTAAAGGATTAAAATTATGTGTGTTAGTTTGTTTGATTGTTGTTTATACTTGGTAGTATTCAAGGTTATTTTAGCTGTATGACAACATACCAGCCCAATCGTGAAGGAAAACACCCTTGACACATGTGGCTAAAAGACCACACATTAAAAAGTCCAAAGACTTCACAAATCTGATTGGCTTAGTGTTGCCCCTTAGCTCAGAGAGCACCAGGGCAACAGGAATCTCTATGTAACTCTCACTGTAGTATTAAGACTCTTCTTGCTAATGTACATGTACCTCAATGTAGCGCTGGGTTGGATTTCTGATCCTCTTCATTGTAACACACAATTTCATGTCTCCCTGTGGACATCATGATTTTTGGTTTTCATGGTTTCCACTCGGTTTTCCTTTCATTATATAAGCACAGGAAGAAGTTAAATTTGAAAATGTTTGTAATAAACAAAATGTCTTCCGGAAATTTGAAATGTAATTTGCTCAGCAGCCTTGCAGAAATTGTGCAATTACAACAAATCCAGACTCCAATGCCGATATTACTCGGGATGAGATAATATAACTCATTAACAATAAAGAATTAAATACTGACTGCTGATTTCAATTTATATTGGATACCTGATATGTCTTTCTGACAATTGTATACAAAGTGACTACATCATGTGTTTTGCATTATTTCAGAGTTTATTGACAGATGAACAGGTAGCTAATGCCCCAATTCTTGTACTAGGAAATAAGATAGACAAACCTGGAGCTGCCAGTGAAGATGAAATACGATATAGATTCAATTTACAAGGACAGACTACTGGAAAGGTTTGTTTTTTTATTTATTGTTAAGTGGGAATTTACTTTCCCAAAAGTCTTTAATTTGGCCGAAGAATGCTCTACCTGAATGGGATTTTTGAGCAGATGAATAATTTGTGATTCTGTATGAAATTGTTAAAACTGTGAGACAATATTAAAAAAAAGTTACAAGTAATTCATTTTTGATATAGATGAGAAATCTAATCTTTGTGATGGTATGTGGGAGCTGTTATGGTCAGTTATGTTACAATTTACCCCTCGTTTCTAATATCATTTCTTATCATTTAGGGGACGGTATCTCGGTCAGAGTTGCCTGGTAGACCAATGGAACTATTTATGTGCAGTGTGTTAAAACGACAGGGATATGGTGAGGGCTTCCGATGGATGGCCCAGTATATAAATTGAGAACAGTTAATTTAGGATGCAATGGACTATGAAATATGGTGTGGTAATTCTTGCAAACTTGTGTGTGTCTGCACAAGATAGTATTTGTGACCTTGACTTTTGACAATGTGAGAATAAACTTGAAGGTCGCTTCCCCCAAAAGTGATTAACCTACAACCTTACATCAATTCCATTGGACTGGAGAGAAACATTTTGTACAGTAACTTTTGAGATTTCCAGCTATTCTCTCACTGTGTTCCGGACAGCCTTTATATATACATACATATATATATTTCATGATTTCCATTTCCCGATGCTTATATCTTTGTGTGATTATTAAATACAGAGCTCTGTTGATAGATAGACTGAATGGGTAAAAGAATAGGAATTGCTAGTTGCAATATATGTATCTTAATCAAATGGGAAATCTCATCTATGTATAGTATCTACTTGATTTGTATTCTGTGTGACTGGAATGGTTGTTTCAGTCCTCTTCATCTTATATTGTGCTGCAAATGTGTACCATAGTAAAGCACAAGAATTTCAATACTGGCATCATTATTTGATAGTACTTGTACTAAATCGGTTGAAAATTGAGGTTTTGTTTTTTAGAACATCAATGTGTCTTCTGTTCTTGAATTTGTTAAAAAATATAATTGTTAACTTAAAGTTTGCTTTAGCTATGGAAGCTAATTAGACAAAAATATCCATTTTATATGTACCAGTGTATAGCATCAGTCCTGAAATACATTGAATTTTTCAGATCTACGGTCATTACAGGGAATATTAACGTTTTTATCCCTGGAATTGAAAAGTTGTCTCACATTGTTCTACAATACAGTTACTAAATGATAATTAAAATTATTAAATGTAGCAATATTTGTGTTCAAATGTAGCAATCATTTTCATAATCTGCCCAAGTAAATGTCTACATACGTCATCCACATGTGCATGCAGAGGACTATGACGAGTCAATGTCGATAGGTTATTAGCTTCAATTTCAACCTATCCCAGGTAAGGGAATCACTGTGAACTGAGCTACAGGATGAACAATGTGCAGTGCTGGTATTGGTGTTTAATTTCATCATTTATTTGAGAAGTAATTTGGGATTCCGGATTTGCATTCATGTCCTTAAATACCCATTCATTTTCCATGTGTGTATCAAACAAAGCTGTCTTCAGCTGTGATGTCATATGCACCAACTGTTTCAGGTTTATTTAATGAAATGAAAACTTGTGGCACCACATTATCACGGCTTGTTGGGACCATCCTGGCTGTCCTTGCTAAGGGGCACAGGAAGCAGATCCGTTTTGTTATCTCTGTGTATTGTCTTGTGATTATCTTGTCTAGTCTTTGTTTGTCACTTGTCGGTGGTGTCAAAGGTGGTTTCCTTCACCAATTGGGCTAATAGGCTGTCATATGAGTGAAATTACCTTAAGTGTGATATGTCCCACTTTATCCTGGCCATACATGTATATCATCAAAACATACCAGGAATACAATTTTGCTTTATTCACAGGTAATAAAAGTAATGCCCGCAATTTAACTTAATATGCCATTTGAATACCTGCTTTGATGCTAATTTGTAACGTCATTAAATGTTGGGGGTTATTCCTATTTTGTTTTGTGACCACAAGTTATGTCATTTCAAAGACAAAGGGTAAAAAAAAAGTCTTGCATTAAATTACCATCTAACTGGACTAAATATAACTATGCGATTTGATGTTGTGACCCACAGGAATGATTGTATGACCCACAGTTCGAAGAAAACTAAATCCATTTAAATAGCAAAGTTCAAAAGTAGCTCCGTTGTCAATAGTACTTATTTATTAAAATGACATCTATGGATCACTATTAACGTCATGGTCTGTGTTGATGTATTCCTCGTCCTGGTGACCGGTAGTTGGTGCTTCATGTTTCCTGCAACAAAGCATCCGGCCATATCATGGTTTGTAGGTCCTGTCACATTAAAGACTTGTAGTTCTGCTTAATGCAGTTAAGTAGGATATTGATTTATATTGTACTTGCTGTCCGAAACCCTAATTAATATAAGGACTCTGTCAGTGCACATTTTACATGTTCTTATGTTTTCAAGTTTAGCATATAATTAGTTTTTCACAATCATCGTGATGGCATTATGTGAAAAAGAAGACGTGTGACGTCTGTTGACTAGTTATCTTAGCACGTGGTGGTGGGAGCTTCCTTTAGCCCTGGTGCTTTCAGAGCTGAGGGGCAGTGTGCAACCGATTGGTTTGTGATGTTTTTGCATTGCGTCCTGTGTTGCCCTGCCTTGTCTTAGTATGTTACCAGTGGCATCGAGGATACATTCCTAAACCTATTAGTCTGGCACGCCATTGTATGAGTGAAATAACCTCAAGTACGGCGTTAAACCGCAATCAAACAAAACTAGAATTCATATATAACAGAAAGCATGGACATATTTATGTTGTGCCGGGTCAACCATCAGCTTGGCACCGTTTTTACACAGTACTGTATATTGATGACACTGATGTAATATTATTTATGGTGGAATCGTCTTGTGTAAAGGTTGTGGATTAAAGCCTGCAAGAAAACATATATATATGGGCTTATCAAATCAAACATTACCTCGTGTATGCCATCAATAAAACTAACGTTAACTCTGATTTATTAATCGTCTTTTGTTGAGTGTCCTTTCAATTGGTTATGATTACCGACTGAGGGTAAAGTATAATCTGTATCATGATCACGCCCATATAGTGGACCAGAATCAGAGGAAAGATGCGTTCAGAATATAGAATTAAATTTCAATATTGAATGTATTGGTACTGAAAGTTTTATTTATGAAACCACCAATTGAAAAAAAAAACATGTGAACAATTACAAGGTCGCTGATGTGTTGACTCTTAATTATATGCAACAAGCCGATTATCTTGCAAGCTTATTTTGTTTTTTCAAAAATCTGTACAGAGCCCTGGTCAAATTCTTTCCCAGATTATTGTTTTGAAGTCGTTTATAATCTCGCAGTGAGTGAATGCCACGGTGCTTGTCATTAGAAAACGAAATATCGTCGTAAGATGTAATGCTGAATACACGAAATGTGTGCTTTCGGATTGTACACTTAAGTTTCGGATGGTAAAAAATGTATTAATTTAATTCATTCATTCGAAATAATGGACTACATTAAACTGACTTTCGAGAAATGCAATCTACGATGTAAAATGTGTGATGCACAACATATTTATTTTCAAACGTTTAAAACGTCCATGAAAACGGACTCGTTTTTTAAATTAATGACCGCCGACTTTCACAGCCCAATAGGTGGCACAAGACCACCATTAATTTGCCATAAGCCGTAATGTTAACGTTCGGCCCCACAGCTCCCTCCCAAACTTTCGT
>JAQQZZ010000012.1:938063-969685 GCA_030265115.1 Mopalia vespertina
AGTAATGGTGCGGGTTTATCCCAAAGTTCCCAGTCTGCGTTAAAAAGCTAGATGGTACTTGTTGGTTACAAAATGCATTTACTGATCAACTGTCTCGACTTTGGAAAGTGCCCTGCTGAGGCTACACAATACAATACGATCACAAACGAAGGTTGGATTCAGTCTCTTGCTCTTGGGTAAGGATCGTTTCCCAGTCTTTTTCACATATGAAGTGTGAAATAGTTACATTTCACATATGTTGAAAATTGTTTTAAGTATGTTGAAAATAATTCTACATATGCAAAATAATTTTTTATTTTACATATGTGAAATGGTTTTTCACATAAGTGAAAATCTGTTTAACATAAGTAAAAAAGAATTTCACATGTTTGAAAAAGTCAAATTTTTGTAACCACCAAGTACCATCTAGCTTTTCAACGCAGGCTGTAACTTTGGGATAAACCCGCGCCATCAAGTACTAACTTACCTGGAAGTTACGAGGCGGGTATCTATTTTGAGCCACTGTTGCAAAAAAACAAAATCAGCTGCTTAAACATTTGAAAATGTGTAATGTGGGTCAACATGGAACAATTTTTTGATTTAAGAATAAATAAATTTGTTAGTATCTATAAAAAAAAGAAATTGCCTTGATCTACATCTGATTGGCATCATAGCATATAGTCCTGGTGTATTATTACAACTGTAATTTGCCTAGCGACGACCGCGCAATTTTCTGTAATTTACCAAATATCCCTATATTCAAAGTGGTCCTGGTTAAAAAACAAGTGGTCTATACGCAAGGCATAGCGGAAGGTGGCGACGGTTGTAATCAAATGAGGTCTTTGACCCGGATAAAATGCCCTGGTTCGGCCTTGTCTAGTGTGTTTACTTCTATTTTGTTGTTAAAGTGTGTGTTTTATGCAGCAAAAACTATTGTGCAATGTTTTTACCAGTCACTTCTGAAGGTAAACATTTCCTTTGAATAACCAGGAGTTTACCACGGCAATTAAATACCCCATACTTACTTCTGTTCTGCCAAACCCTTCTAGCCCTTTATAGCTGTAATTCGATACCAATATTCGGGCCAACCACAAACAACAAAAAATCGTTTTAAATCCAATGTGCATGCACTATATAATTGACAGGGCCCTTTTCTACGTTTTCTTAACCTTAAGTTCACTGTAATTGTTATTAATATCAGCGTAATATAACACCTATCATATACATGTACCTCACATATTGTATGCTATTAAGTGAAGTATAAGTCGGGCTAACATAGGTAAGTTCGGTTAAAGTAGTATACACGGGGTTATTGAAATCCAAGGCACGTATATAATACACACAACATTTGGGCCAGGTAAATAGGTTAAAAACAAAAAAAGACGAGAAGTTTGTTTTTTTCGACTTGTGTATCAGCGGATCTGACGCTAAGAGTCGATGGTAGCTTTGATATGCTGAATAGATTTACATCAGTAATTGACAAGATCTGTTCGACACGCAGCTCTGCATTATGGCAAGGTTAGAAACTACCTGATAGCAAAGCTTTCTTTTCGATATACTCTCTCTTTGTATATTAACTCTCCATACAAAGCGTTGTCGGTCTTGCGATACCGAAACTCATCGTGTGCAGATAAAAAGCTGACAGACTTGAACGAAGGCAGTTGTGTGAACCAGCTCCAATTTTAGATAACTACAAAGATTAAGGAGCATAAAAAGTATCAACTGCCAGCTTCAGTGGAACGTCTGTGATTCATACACGGACTGTAGTCACAGCACAGGTGACGTTAACTCATTAAGACTAAGGCTTTCGCTTATTAAACTACCTGGCGTTGTTGTTGTATCACGGACAGGTAGTGTTATGTAGATGGGAAAGTGGTTAAACCTTTGTTCTCGTGTTAAACGTAGGGCTTGATCAGACCTGCAGAGCTATAGGACTAGGGATTAGGAAAACAGTGTGGAATTTGTCGACAACACTACCTGGGGTAAACCTGGCCCAGAATTGACACACATTTTCACAATTAACAGGTAAGTAATTAAAGTTTGTGTTTTTGTCTTTGGGTTGTTTTACAAATGTTTAGCACACAAGGCGTTACGATGGCAAGTCTACACGCTTGACTTCGCTACATGAAAACAACCCGATTAATTATTAGTCTTTTGGGAATGTATTAAAAGAGCAATGGAGATTATTATTATATGCATGTACCGATGCTTTGTACCGGTATCCTTAACATATGTGTCACAGCTTGGCTATACTTATCTTTGAAAAAAATATAGGCCAATGACATAAAATTCGCAACCTTGTGTTTTTTGTCAGTAACATTAGTATATATCGATTTTGTAATCCTCATAGGCCTCATTTAAAAATATATATATATAATTACAGTCTCGCTTTGATTCGCCAGTTTATATATCAAGGCTGTTATTTAACATTGCTAAATCGTCTCTATTTGGAATAGTTTATGTTTACAAAAAATTGTGAAATAAAATATAAAATGATATATTTTATTTCCCTTTCCCGCTGACGATCGATATGGTAAAGCCAGACAAAATATACGAAGGACAAATTTCGTATGTAGAACCTGGGATGAGTATGTCATACTCATCCCAGGTAGAACCTGGGATTACAATATACAGTCTATTGTAATCTCAGGTAGAAATCACAACGTTTAATTAGCATGACGTTCTGTCTGATTTTAACTAATGGTTTCCGGTTTTCGGTTTTGAGTTGACTCCCGAACTTATAAATGCAACCCGAAGAAGTCTTGTGAAACAAATACATCCAACAGACTTTACTCTTTCTTTAAATTACTTTTTTTTAGTTCTAATCCAATCAAACGTAGACACGTTAATCTCACATATAGTTGTAAGATAAAATCATAACAATATGTTTAGGACTATTTTGGATAAGCTCAAATATATTGTGCTTATTAAATGTTTGGGTGTATTCATTGTGTATATTAACCTTTAAACCGATGCTCCTCTCTGCAATACAATACATATATATGTAAAACGGGCATCATTTCTTGTGTTGAATTATGCTCTCTAATTTTCCAATCGAGCTGTATCCATTTTATAATTGGATCAGAACTTAAACATTGGGTAATGAGTAAACAGTCAAATTCATCCACGCGGCTATGTCTTTGCTACTTTAATCACTAAACAGAAGAGCTCCACAAATACTGACCAATCAAATATCTTTCTTGCCGCACTAGGGGCCTACGTCACAAGGCCTTCCTTTGACAGTTCACACATGTGGTAACTCACTTTATAATCAGCGACAGTGTGCCACCATTCGTACATCAAACAGCCATTCTAGAGTTTTAAATTCACAATGCTGTATTGTTTTATTAACCCGTAACACACAAGAGTGTAAGTCGCGTGACGTCATGAACAGAGGTGGCGACGCACAAATGGCAGCTACCAGTGGTCGTAGGTAGGTATATATTTTTAACCCTCAGTTGATTTTATAAGATGAAGAAACAATAAGTCGATGCCATATTTAAGTATGTGTAATGGTTACCTTTTAGGGGTTATTGCAGCCAGGAGCATCGCTTTAAGGCAATCTAAAGTCTACGGATTTGCAGTTTATCACAACCTGGGATTAGTATATATTAGTCTATACTAATCCCAGTTACAACTTAGTTGGTTGCCAGTCAGCTGGCATCAGATCAATTGTAAACTAGTACCGATTAATATTGAACATGCATCGAGTACAATAAACTGTTACCGTCTGTAGTATTAAACAAGACTCGAATACTGTAAACTTTTACCGTCTGTAATATTAAACAAGACTCGAGTACTGACAACTTTTACCGTCTGTAATATTAAACAAGACTCGAGTACTGTAAACGTTAACCATCTGTAGTATTAAACAAGACTCGACTACTGTAAACTTTTACCGTATATAATATTAAACAAGACTCGACTACTGTAAACTTTAACCGTCCGTTATATTAAACTAGACACGAGTAATGTAAACTTGTACCGTCTGTCATATTAAACAAGACTCGAGTACCGTACTGTAAACTTTTACCGTCAGTAATATTAAATGAGACTTGAGTACTGAAAACTTTAACCGTCTGTAATATTAAACAAGACTCGAGTAGTGTAAACTTTTACCGTCTGTAATATTAAACAAGACTCGAGTAGTGTAAACTAGTACCGTTTGTATAAATATTGTACAGGGCACGTGGGATAATGTAAATTAATACCATCTGACATACTGAACAAGACTAGAACATTGTAAAATGTCACCAACTGAAATATTGAATAGGACACACGAATCTTTGAAGCATGTGTTTCGAGTATCCTAAACTTGTGTAAACTATTTAACAGGGTCACAGAACTGCAAACTGTTAGCGTCTGAAATACGAAGCTGGCGTACAAAATAACCATAGTCAGGAGTGTAATCCACTTTCCCACCATTCCCGTGTCACGCTGACGAAGGCTATTCACTCCGACACCTTCACGGATCTCTAGTCTGCCAGCTAAACGGCTTTGTTCAGCGAGTTGTGAACAGTCGTTTGTCGCAACTCTTTGAAACTCGAAAATCAATAGCTAAGTATTTAATAAACTGAAAGCACTATATGTGCTACATTGAGTCATGCGCATTATTCAACGTGTCAATATACGTTTGACATCAAAGGCAATACAAGAACATATAGGCATACCTGGTTTTTTATATGTCAGACTGTTATGTTGTAACCAATGGTATAAAGCTGGGAGATATCGTACATACCAATATTCTCTAATTTAGAATTATATTGCGATATGTAAAAGTCAGCATTACTTTGGCTAACTTTAAAGTGTAGATATTTCATCCAGATCATCTATAAGAATGTAAAAGTAAGTATATAATGCTTGATTTATGTAGATTTTGTCTTTCGGAAAGGTGCCAGTGATATACACAAGACTGGGTGTTAATTTCTTGCCGTCCGCCATAAAGACAGCTGCCACCGGCATCATATTAGTGCGTACGGCGTCAAACACCAAGAATAAGCAATCAACACAGGGTATTTCTTGAAAGAGTTTAAATTTGGAATCTGTGCATGAAATATGAAGTATTTACTTGGGGTCTTGTTTATAGAAATATTAGGTATTTACGTGGGATCGTCTTTGTAGAAATATGCTGCTTTAAGTTGAAAAAATGGAGAATTTACTTGAGATGTCGTTTATGGAATATAGATTATTTACTTGGAATCTTCTTTATGGAAATATATAGTATTTTCTTGGGATCTTTTTTATGGAAATATAAAGTATTTCCTTGGGATCTGCTTTGTGGAAATATTGAGCATTTACTTGGAAATATAGATTATTTACTTTCGATGTTGTTTATGGAATATAGAGTATTTACTTGGGATCTTCTTGATGGAAATTTAGAGTAATTTCTTACAAACGTATTTATGGAAATATAAAGGATTTATTTGGGATCTTGTTTATGAAAATAAAGCGTATTTATTTGGAATCTTGTTTATGGAAATGCGGAGTATTTATTTAGGATCTTTTTTTAATGGAAATATAAAGTATTTACTTGGTATCTTGTTTTATGGAAATATAGAGTATTTACTTGCGATCTTGTTTATGGAAATATAAAGTATATCCTTGGGATCTGCTTTGTGGAAATAAATAGTATTAACTTGGAAATAAGGCTTATTTAATTGAGATGCTGTTTATGGAAATATTTACTTGGGGCCAATGCCCATGTTTCGGGATATAGAGAGTATTTACTTTGGAAATACATATTTACTTGGGGCCAATGCCCATGTTTCGGGATATAGAGAGTATTTACTTTGGAAATACATATTTACTTGGGATCCTGCTTATGGAGCTTATGATTTTTTTAATTTATTCTGAAAATATAGTATATTTGCCGTTGAACTTGTTCGTTACCAATTATCCGACGTTGTGCATCGCCACTTATGGTCTGTGTTACTGGTTAGTGTTTTTACTATTGACATTCGTTATGCTGCGTTCCCACTATCACGATTGGCGGCACGATCGTTGTCTTTATCGTGGAGTAATCGTGGTGATCCTATCAGATCTTATCAGATCTTGAAGTCAGTCGTGGTAATCGTGTTGATCGCAGGAAGGTTTTGGACGGTTCAAAAAATTTCTACGATCAACACGATTATTTTTCAATCGTAACCATCGCATTAGATCGTATTGGATCGTAACAAAGCTCGACACATCGCATCTATAAATCGTGCTTCCAAATCGTGGTGATCGGGATCAACCTTGGACAAGCACCACGCTCTTTTGAGATGTGCTGCGATCTCCCACGATCTTTGACGCTCAGTCATCATCAATGGTTGTGGGTTGTAGTGTTCATTCTGTAGAAGTTCAAGAAACAATGATGTCCACGGTCAGTCGTCCTGTATATATATCCGTCGGGATCGAATCGTAGCTCAAATCGTGATCACTGCCAATCCTCATCGTGACAGACGATGAATCATCTTGCGGGTGGTTGGAGGGCGCTTCATGCTGTCCTGGTGCTCTCAGAGCTAAAGGGGAACAGGAAGCCGATCTGTTTGTGGTGTCTGTATAGCGTCCTGTTTTTGTCCTGTATTTGTCTCGTCTTGTTTTTAATTGTTGCCAGTGGTTTCGAGGGTGGTTTCCTTCATCCATTGAGCTGGCACATCGTCATATAAGTGAAATACCCTTGAGTACGACGTAAAACCCCAATCAAACAAAACCCATAATGGATTGAATTTTTCTGTGCATATTTTATAATGTATTTGTGTGAGTCAGCTGAATGTGTGTGTAGTTTATAAGGCTAAACTGACTATAAGAGAAATATATCTCATAATCCTTTGATGGCATTAAATGTTTTAAAGGCAAGAGCTCATCTAGGCTTTTGATGGAGCATGGTAACATATATGGCCGACTGAGGTAAACACTAGGAGGATGCTATTGTTATGTTACATTCCTGGCTTTAGAGAGTAGTAGAGCCATCCAGTTCAGTCTGAAGACCTGCCACTCAATGGCCATAATCAAGCTAAAAGGAAAGATTCCGGTTAGAAATCCCAGCAGAAACCTGCGTATAAAGATAAGTCAACTGTATGTGTTTGACCAGCTCAGTACCTAGCCAAGTTTGAGCATTTTGGAATATTGCTTTAGAACGTAAGCTCCTAATCAGAACTTTAGAATAGCTTTTTACCTCTCAACGAATAATATGCCTAGCTGTATTGTCATGGTCATGTATGTCCGTCCATCTGTCTGAACATCTGAATGTCTCTTTTACTGTTAACACTATGGCTTGGAAACAATACAACTCTGATTCTCTAAATTTGGAGTTTTGATGCCTTATTGTGAGATTGTGAACTCTATTGAAATTTTATGGAGTTAAACTGTAATATGAAGAATTCCTGCCATTATATGGGTGTTGAAGTCTAACTCTATACATTCGTATGACGTCACGACATCCGGTGGTTTGTAAATTTGTTAAACATAATAGCACCTCTAGAGTGAGTGCGAGTGTGTTCTAGCATGTGTGTTTGAATCAAGGAGGGAGAGAGCGAGTGTATTCAAATAAAATCTGATCGTATCGGGAGAAAGATTGACTGTTACACTGTCTAACATTCTGTAAGCCTAGCTATACATGTATAAGCTAAACAAAGCTTGTGTTCATGAAAGGGATAAGCTTAATTAATAAATTGTTTCATTGACTGGTTTCCAGGCTCCTCACAAACCATGTGTCAATTTTAACACTAAAAGCAACCATGGGACAAAAGATATAAAATATAAAAATAAATTTCTGACACATAAATTTGTAGGTATAAAATTTCTCCTCAAATAGTTTGTAACAGTAACACAACTACACTTTACCCATTTTCTCACACACTTTATTTATAGTATATTTACCGCACTCAGTTACTGAACTAGGCCTGTCTCTAAATTGCGATATTCAGAATTTATTGATTACGTCATCAATTCTTCTTAAGAAGGATGGTTTTACATAAAGACATATGCCAGCTGCCATAGCTAAGTGGTTAACATGTCACAGGGGTGGTTTTTACGAGGTTTCCTCCTGTTTTTCCACCTTATTTAAGCAAGGAATGGTGTGTAATGGACAATCAGGTTTCGTATAAGTGAAATACCCATGAATTAAACTTAAACCAAATAAACAAAACTCTATGAACCCCTTGTTTTAAATCTATATTGATGATAAAATAACCAATCAGGATATGAGATAATGAGACCACTGAGTATATCAAATGTTAGACAAAGTGGATCCTTGCTGCCTTAGAAACTTTATTCAATGGACGGATCATCAATATCAGTGTAATAGCTTTAAAGCTATTAAGGGCACAGAATTTAAGTAAAAACTCTCTTAAATCTGAAAGAAATTTAATATTTCCCATTTCAACTGCTAATATTCAATATTTTATTAAAATTAATTTTATGCAATCTTTTTAATTTAAAATACAAAGGGTTCGAATGGTAATAATTCATAACTTTTGTAGAGGACCATTGAGCTGCACAATATTGGGAAACAGTAAATATACGTATCAAAGGACCATCAAATTGTAATTTTATTCAATTACGGTGAATGAAAAAATCAGTTTTTATCAAAAAGTGATCAAGAATGACTTCCTTGTTAGGGTGTTTAACTACCTTTTGTTGTTTACAAGTTTTTAAAGTTAATAACAAAATGATTGAACTGGTACTGACCAGACAATAACTACTCTAAACACTCTCAGTTTGTTCCTAATTTCATGGTAATAAAAGTTAGGATAAACCACTGTTTTCACAGGTTCTGATACACACTCTAAAATCTATGTTTAGTTTAGTAATGAGAATAAAATTTTATTTAAAAACCAAGACCGCACATTATTTGTACATGCAAGTTAAATTTTAACTGAATGGCTTTCTTGGGGCAGTATGGAGAAGTTTTATTAAGGTGCCGTTCAAACAATGACATTTTCTTTGTACAAATGTGTCTGAATTGCTTGTTAGAAATGTATCTGATGTAAATTAAAGGTAAAATAGAGTAAGTAACTGTCTTTGTCTTCACTCTGAACCTATTTTGATTTTATCTGCCTACCATTATGGACAAGGAGAAGATTCGATATGCAATTATTTGCTAATCATCTTTCTGACAGAAATGTCTAAAAGTTGTCTTGTCAAAGATGAATCTTTTTTGAATCATTATGATTAGAAAAATTAATTCCATCTTTTATTTTTGTATGTTATGTCTGAAATACAGGAAGTATTGGATTAAGCAATGTTTCGATGCCTGTTTATCATCTTCATGTATCTGTCTCATCAACTGTACAGTCTATTCCCATATTTCGTGTCACACTTTCCATAAATTTGCCTAAGAGCCTACATGTATGATGATAGCTCTTTCTTTGATCTGACTATCTGTACATACTCATACGTAACACATCAAAGGATTGTGTCCATTGATAAGGTCTTAACAACAGGCTTGTCTAAATGCCACTTAAGAAACTGCTCTTCGCTTTGCTTTACTTCCATGGCGATAAGCAAGTAATTTTTATTTATGATTTGTATTCTCAAATTAGGTTTATGTTGATTGCAATAAAACCTAAGAAATTAACAAGTGGAACCTGCGACCATCCTGTTGAAAATGGTGTTTTGTGGGAGATTTGTTTTCTCCATTATGTCCTGCGTGAAACAAACCAGGAATGTGATCTGTCATTCTCTATCATCTATTTGACCGCTTTTCTAAATTAACTTCAGGAAGGGATAGCGTATTTTGTTGGCAATTATTGATTGATCGTGAGCAGTAAGTTTGGATAATCCTCGTTTGACTTTGTCTGTTTTATGGCTTCTAATTTGGTAGGGACATTGCCCCTCTTCACCCCTGTTTCACCAGGAGATAGTGGTGTAATGGCCTCTTAATCATCCTAGTTGACACTCAAAGCCTCTTCAGTAATGGTTCAAGAGCAGCCAGAAAACCTCTGACATTTTGTTCTCTGACTCTGTATCTCCAGCAGACAAGAATGTATTTTTTTTTGGACAGAGTTGAGACCAGAAGAATTTAACAGTTCATCATAACCTTCCCTACCTTGCTTTAAAGTGGCAATGTCATTTTGCCAAGGGTCTCTGTTGTCTTCGCGTCAAAACTCTAAACACACGTTCTACAATTGATATTATTACAGATCTGCCTTACTTTGTTAAATGTAATGTAAGACCCTAAACATTAAATCAATTAGACCCTTTGGAAAACCATCTAAAGTTAAATCAACAACAGACTAAATTCCTTTTTTAGTAATCATAACAGCTTTACTCTTTCTTCTTCCATTTTGATGGCAGAAAACTAGATTCCTGACTGCCCAGGGATTCAATTGTAAAATAGGATTTATAAACCTTTACTGAACTATTGAACCATTACCATTAATTGTTTTGAATTTTTATTGGTCAGGAACAAGGAGATATAAAAAGAAATATATATCTGGAGCCCCTGCTGTAGAAAATGGAGAAATGCTTTATTTTTTGTAATTAACAGAAAAAGATTACCGCATCTAAGAACTTTTATAGTTATCAGATCAAGACTTTTGATGTAAACGGGACACCTCAAATAAAAGTTATTAGCACTTGGCAGAAACACGAGTGGTTACTTATAATTTCCTCAACAAGTAAGTTTTAACGAGGGAGTCCCACTGTGGCAATAGCTGAGGTGGATTTTACAAGGTTACACTCTGTGGTCCACCATATTCATAAAGAATGGCAAAGCGAGAATCACACAATTTGTTGTCATATAAGTGAAATACTGTTAAGTGCGACATTAAAACCCAATCAAACAAACATACATTTTATAATAAACAGACGAAGAAATGTTATTTTTGAATTTGTTTTCAAACCAAGTTCTTTTGTCTACATGTTTAACAGTTTGAAACGGTCGACTGGCTAGAATTGTAGAGGCAGTCAGGAAGGATCATATTTGATTTCAACTGTAATTTCCTGCCAATGGAGCTTTGTTGATAACAGTAGTTTGTTACTCTTCAACAAAGCAAAACACTTGTCAGCTTGTATTAGTGTTAATAACTGTGGGATTACGTTGATATATAAGTGAAATAGCCCTGAGCGTGAAATAAAACATATACCTGAAATAATTGTAAATCAAACATAAAATGCAGATAATGTGTAAATTTGTTCTAGATATGATTGTGCATTTGTTTGTGTTTATGTGTTATCAGATGTAAATTGCTCCATCAAATCTGAGACTTGCAGTATCCAGGTTTGATCTTGATTGATCACAGCAGATACATGGTTATGAATGAAAGGAAACTGATGTTGTGTTTAGGCAGCTTACCCTTTAAATTGCCATCTACTGCTTCCTGTCCGTCAGCTGGTTACAATGGCAGCCTATTATTATTCTTCTTCCCATCTGCTACAATATACAGTAATACCCTAAATTATTTGAGTCTGTATTCCACACAGGCATTCTACATTGCTGCAGGACTTGAAATAAAGGAAAATGTTTAATCTCATATTTTGAATCAGGCTGAGAATTTGATAAATTATTCTAATTTAGCATAAAAATATCACTTAATTTTGATTGGTTATTGTTAGCTTTTGTTCGCCAACCCTTTTCCCATCCATTACTGAAACCTTTTATCTCATTCTCTACTTGTATATTCACTTGACACGTTACAGTGTAACAAGCTGTACTGTCAGGTTACAAGTCCTACTACAGAAGGTGTCAATTTCATTTTCCTGTTTGAATTGCCATGTAGTTTACAGTATATGGATAATGGTAAAAAACGGTGTTCCTTTGAGCAAGGCTACCTCTCTGGAGATCTAATTAGTTGATTAATGTGGAACCATGTGTTGGTGATGTCCCAGCTAAAATAAAACATTTGATGAAAAATTATGGATCTCTATAGGCCCTGTGGAATTAGCTCAGGTCACCGCAAACACAGCCTTTATTTCACAATTCATCTTTGTTACATCAGAGGAGAATTCCCCTCCTTCTGTTTCTCTTCAATAACCTGGATGTCCTTAACATGACTACATTGTGAGCACATGTTTTATTCTGCAATAACATGTTTATAGCTACTTGTAGATATTGATGGAATATTTTTTTACCGTGTATCTCTCATGTGTACGTCATTAACAGTAATTAGTTCTTATAAGTTATTTATTTGATGGGTTTCATTGGTCTCCCTTGTACATGTACTGGATAACACAACCAGGTGGAGTACATCGGACAGCCCATATTATTTCCATCTGTTATTGTTGACTGATAACCATTTCTCTTCAACCCCCCGCTGGAGTGTCAGTTAGGAAATCAGATCATTTTGCTACCAATTAGAACTTTGTGTTGAAAGCAGTTTTCTGATAATTTAAATATGGGCTATATTTCAATCTTTCTGTCTTATTTGCAAATAAACAGAATAACAGCTTAGCCCAGCCACTGAAAAAAACAAATGTTTATATCTTTGAGAAGAAAAGTTGTGAACAAGTCAAACATGAATTTGAGTTAATTTTATCCAGCCTGGAAAATAAAACAAGTGAATTGTCATCTCTGTTAAACTTGAATATACCAAACTGCCAAGGCAAATTTGATCAGTTTGGACAGCTTATTGTTACAGTTGGGATCCTCGGTGATTTTTAGCCTACTACATGTATACTGAATAGATGGAAACCGTATGAGTTGGTTAACTCTGTGAGTTCCTGAATTGATTATCGCAGGGTTTTAAGGTATGTGCCTAGTTTCAATCAAACTTTATAAAAATGAATGTTTTGTTGTGTGTAGAATAACAGACATTAGCTGTTCAACCTTTGCTGATAATAATGGTAAAGTAAGAGCATCGTGTGATATAGCTGGGTGATGTATTATGCCTGTCTTTGTTCTTAAATACCTTTGAAGCAGTGCTTGGTGGCATATACTCAAAGTGTCACAAGGAGACAATTCCTTGGATTGAACCCCTGACAATCAAACCCACTTCTGTTGCAGTACAATAATTGGATAGCACAGCAAAGCTTGTCGTGATGTCAGGATTTCAACATCTGATTGCTAATGCCCTGTATCTCTTTGGTCTAATTCTATATCAGTCTTTATCCTTGTGTCCTCCAAGTCCAATCTTCTCTCAATTAGCCAGGCAGTCAATGGTATCATTAATGCCCCACTGGATTCGATTAGCTTTTGCTTACACAGATAATAGCTCTATTTATAATCATATATACTGCCTCATCTACTTGGTGTTAATATTTCTAGGGAACAGGACAAGCCTCCTGCTTGTGTGGCTCTGTCATCAGAATCAGATCATTGCTGATTAATACGTTACAGAGCTTTATGTCAGAATTGGCAGTTTGCTTCTCATAACTCTCTTCCATAAATACATCTTAAATTTTTTGGTATTCTGTTGGAGACACTAGCACTACTTGAAATACATATTTGTCTGGTTACATCAGATTGTTCAAGAGGATTGCTTTAACGTTACATCAGGTTGTTCAAGAGGATTGCTTTAAGTTAACGTTACATCAGGTTGTTCAAGAGGATTGCTTTAATGTTACATCAGGTTGTTCGAGAGGATTGCTTTAACGTTACATCAGGTTGTTCAAGAGGATTGCTTTAACGTTACATCAGGTTGTTCAAGAGGATTGCTTTAATGTTACATCAGGTTGTTCAAGAGGATTGCTTTAACGTTACATCAGGTTGTTCAAGAGGATTGCTTTAACATTTCCTGGATCAACAGTGACATGTTTTACAGCATTAGGGCCATATTTACAGGTTATAAATGTGGTCGTAGAAAATTATTGCAACTCCAAAGAAAGACTCATTTTGACTTTTAATGCTGTTGAATGTCCTACAGGCATGTTACCTGCTTCAATTAGGAGATACAAGAGTTAACACATATTGTATCATTGAATTTCCAGCTCTCTATCACATGTACATGTACAGTGAATTTTTGCATGTGTGTATTTGGCAATTGTGTTCTAAAAGGTTGATAGATCTTAGTTATATATAGATGTTGGCCTTTCATGTATGACAGTTACTGGACGGCAACAAGTTAAACAGGGTTTTCATTTTAAACCTATATTGATTTTTTTATACAATGTGGCCAATCAGAAAAATTGCTGATCTTGCAGAGTAGAATATGTAAATGACATGTGTGGAGTTATGTGATGTTGTTAATAAAAACGTTGAATCATCTCATGTTCTCGATAAATTCACAGAGACAAGTTTCTAAATAGATATTAATCTGGAGCTGTTATATGATTCCAGATATACTTTTTGATGAATTTGACAATGAATGTGTGGCATCTCTCGACAAGAGTTGTTACTTGTACATTGTGAGTATGACATAGATTCTAATTAAAATCACTGAACAGGATCATTTCAAACGCTAAGTCTTGGTGCAATGCATGTCATTTTTCTCCAGACTTCAATACATGATATGTAATATGCATTGTATGTTGTTTGAGTGGCATTTAGGTTGGAATTCACTCAGGGGCTTAGCCAGAAATCAAAAGTATGGTGTCCAAAATGGTCATTTTGCTTCACTTTCTTAAAACAGGGTGTCCAAATGAGGCAGTTGTTCACTTCAGGGTGTCTATTTGGACAGGTGGACAGGTGTCTGCCTAAGCCCTTAAATTCACTAAAAGATAAAAACTATCATATGAATAACTACTTCTATTATTCACATTTCAGTTTCATTTTAGATAAAAACAGGGTACTAGGTAAATCAAAAAAAAAAAAAATATACTATTTTTTAAAAATACATGTAGTTTAAATAATGTCACTGAGTGAGAACAGTCATTTGTATTTTTTGTCTTCTGTGTGAACATTCGCAAGGAGCAATTAGATTATCTATCTTCACTTCCTAATCACTGTTTGACAGTTTCTTCCAAAGACTTAAGAGGGTTGTTAGTTACTAACTTTTAGTGTGTACAGCAAGGGACAGTCTGTAAAGTCCCAGATAAGCTGTATACAGAGATCTGTACACAACCCTTTCTTGGGAATGTGGAGAAAGGGCCCCAGCTCACTCTGCAGAAGACTAAAGGCTATCCATCTTCTCTGACTGATAAACAGTGACAACGACAATTATTTTATTCATGTTTTGATTTCCATTGCCCAATTATCAATATGAAGAGTTTAAATTAAAATAACAAATTCTGAATTTTGACCAAATGTCCTAGTTGTTACTTTCATCCATCAGGTGAAGGAAAGACGTCATTGTAAATCTTGTTTTTTTCATGTTTTATATACATGCACTACCCATACAAATATGAAAAAAGACCACGTCTTCCTGTTTTATGTGGAGACAAATTAAAAGACAAATTATGAAAATGCGCCTTTGGTATACCAAATAACTGAGGTAACTTTTCAAATTAAAACCGTACCCATTGACATTGTTCACAAAGCTTTCATTTTAAGCTTGCTGAGGTTTGGGAGGGAGCTTCCTGTTGCCCTGGTGCTCTCAGAGCTAATGAGCAACGTGAAGCTGATCTGTTTGTGATGTTTTTGTATTACGTCCTGTATTTGTCTTGTCTTTGTTTGTTGCCAGGAGTGTTGAAAGTTGATTCTTTCACCCATTGGACTGGCATGCTGTTCTGTGAGTGAAATAACCTTAAGTACGGTGTTAAACCTCAATCAAACAAACAAACATTTTAGAATTTTATTCTCCAATTCCCAGTCATCAAAAAATTATAGTTCTGAATAACAAGTTCAGTCCTGTTCTTTGATGAAGTCCTACTGACAAAAAATGAGAACAGAAATGTACTGTTACTTCAGAATTTGCCAAAGTACATCTGCTTATCCACAATCACATTGTTTTTCTCGGAATGGTACACAGTCTGCTTTGATGTAGCAGAGTTGTGTCTCCTGTTTATACATGTACATCCATGATTAAACCAATGGAACTGACATTCAAGCTCTCAGCTCTGCACACATTTATACAATGAACTTAATTGCTTTATCTTTGTGTTCAATCCAGATTTGTCAGGGAATGTTAAACACTATTCAATAAATTTCACAGTCTTATGGAATCTTTTCCACATTGTCTTTACTGTTTGGTGGCAGTAAGAAGCCTATGAACATAAAGGATTTGTGTATGTGACTGACTGTACGCTGCATAGCCATTGTTTCTTCTGGAGCTTATCTACTTATAGCCAGGTGTTTGGGAAATCTTCACTGGCTCAGAACTGAATTATCTGAAAAGGTTTATAATCTCTACTTACTCTATTTATCTCTTTAAGACATGATAAGGGTTTTTAATTCTCCATATACCTCTATAACTTAGAATTAGTTTTATAAGATACATGTATGGTTAACGTTTCATGTGAATGTAATCAAGGTGTACTGGTTTGTATAGCCAATACTCAATAGTCTTCTCTGTATTTCTTATAAACCCAAGAGGTTATAGCTGGATATTCACCTTGGATTGCGGCTGTGGTTAGCTTGTCAGCCTACTGATCTTACTTTGTTGTACTGCCCACGGGTTCCAGTCAGGCTGTCGACCTCAGATATATTAGTGAGTCACACGATGTGGATCCAGGGATGCTTTTTCTTAGGTTTCCTCTCGTTTTCCACTGTATTTAAGTAAGTCACGATGTGAATTGGACAATCGGTGTTCATATTGGTGATGTGCCCTTGAGTAGGATATTAAACCCCAATCTAACAGTCAAAACAAAAACCTTCAAGTGAAGTCTCTTCTGTGTTTTTGATATATGTACTCTTGATAAGTAATTAATATCATAATGATGTTGTACTTTTGAATTGTGGGAACTAGTAAGATATGCTGATACATGTATTTCGAAATACTGTCCTGCCTTTGTTTTTTGCCAGTGGCATCGTCAATGGAGGGTGGTTTCATCGTCAATGGAGGGTGGTTTCCTTCACCCATTGGGCTGGTACAACTTCATGTGAGTGAAATAACCTTAAGTAAGCATTAAGCCTCAATCAAACAGACATAGTTAAAACGCATTTCACCCTTTAGTGCAGTGATAGTCAGTGCATAATACATTTCATAAAATATCCTTGAAAGTAATGACACTCTTTGTTTCCAGTCAGACCTCCACTTACTGACTAGTCCAGTGGAGTCAAAGAGCTTCTGTACTCTAAATGAAATAATTAGTCATTATCAGGACTACTGCACAGTTTCATGATTTTTTCACTCAAATAGTATAAGAGTTTACCCGGTACTACAACTGTCTCATCTTACCTGCTGATTTCTGTTTCTGTTAATACATGTGAGTTGTATATGTAGACATCAGAGGGGGGTATATGTTTTCATAACATTCAATCAAAATATGGGAGAATTTCTGTGCAATTTTAGGGTTATTATTAAGTCAACTGTTGAATCCATTGGGTGAGTTTTTATAACTGTAAACTACAGCTGGCTAATGATTCTCAGTCCATGTTTATTCACGTTCAATTCAGTATTGATTTACATGTTTGTATACCTTGTTTTTACTGTATGCTCTTATTTTTTCGAGAAGAAATATATAATAGATAAGAAGACAACACAGGCAGATTTATGAAATATTTTATGATTGGCACAAAGTTTTTGCCTTAAATTATTAGCTAGTATTATTTGGAATTTAAAACACCGGTAGCTTTGTCGAATAGCTTTCATTTAAACTACATTTGATTTCTCAATATTCAGATAGATATGAAACAATCCTATAGTAAGCAATGTTCCATGCTATCTGGCTCTGAAGGTTTATGAAAGGTAAATAATGTTCCATGTCATCAGGCTCTGATGGTTCATGAAAGGTAAACAATGTTCCATGTCATCAGGCTCTGATGGTTCATGAAAGGTAAACAATGTTCCATGTCATTAGGCTCTGATGGTTCATGAAAGGTAAACAATGTTCCATATCATCAGGCTCTGATGGTTCATGAAAGGTAAACACTGTTCCATGTCATCAGGCTCTGATGGTTCGTGAAAGGTAATCAATGTTCCATGCTATCTGGCTCTTATGGTTCATGAAAGGTAAACAATGTTCCATATCATCAGGCTCTGATGGTTCATGAAAGGTAAACAATGTTCCATGTCATCAGGGTCTTATGGTTTATGAAAGGTAATCAATGTTCCATGCTATCTGGCTGATGGTTCATGAAAGGTAAACAGTGTTCCATGATATCTGGCTCTGAAGGTTCATGAAAGGTAAACAATGTTCCATGCTATCTGGCTCTTATGGTTCATGAAAGGTAAACAATGTTCCATGTCATCAGGCTCTGGTGGTTCATGAAAGGTCAACATCTCAATTGTCCAATAAAAAGACACAGGCCCGCTGTTTGGTACGATTTGGCAGATCTTGATATGCCACAAGACAATACCTAGGGGTTATTTTGAACTGGTTTTATCAGTTTGGCCCATATCATATCACCATATCATAACAGGTCTCGCTTCAATAGGTGTATTGCATATGGTCAAAGTCACACATAAACAAGGTCAAAGGCAAACAAAGAATGTTTATGTTTTTAATCTACTCAGTGCCAACTCAGGACTCTCCTAAAATGATCAAATACATTTATAGATGTATGTTTCTGTTTTCAGGCAGAAACGATGTAATTTTGATATTGAACTTCTTTTTAGATGTACATGCATACAAAAAGAAACTGTTAAAATGTCAATGAATTAGTCTATCTTTCTGGACATCAATTTTTCCTTGGTATACCCCTTAACTATTGACATGTAAAACGACATTATAGCGATGTTCTTACTCTATGAACTCTCCTCTCACCAATGGCATGAATGGAATGTCAGCTGTGAAGAACTGACATTGTCAGAAGGTGTTCATTGTTGAAAGGAGATCAGGTGACAAGGTGCCCAACTTATCAAGGGAATTGTTTCCATGGAATATGTATAAACAAATATAATTATGGTGCCATAGCTAAACTGCAGTTTAAATTTAAATTTCTGTATTAAAATGTAAGATTTGAATTAATTTTACTTTATATTGCCACAACTTTTGCTCTATGATGTAATGTGTATTTGAAGTTTAAAAGGCTGGCTACCAGATACTGTTACGGTGAGAGATGTCTCAAACTCGAGCACAATTACATTCCTTGACCTTTTTAAAATGTCACACCGATTACCTGCTTAACACACAACACCTGGTTTTATGTTGACTGGCTAAGTAGTCTTTACAAGCTTTATACTATTGTTTGTCAATAATCATTGTTTGTAGCACTTGGCCTATAATACTTGACAGCTTATCAAGCTGCAGTTACATTGACCTTATAGCTGGGAAAATGCCACAGCATTTGGAAGGAATACTATTTTAATTCAAACTAGCGAGTAGTTTGGAAACACTGTGAGTAGTTTGTTTAAATATTATTTTGGTCTTTGTTCTGACGCGTCTTAAGCATTGTTGCTGTTATACTCCTATGTATTCAAATGCCTTTTTGATGAAATTAAGACTTAAACCAAAGTGTGAAATTTGTGACTGTAGACAACATGACGTACATGTTGGTGGACTGTTTAGCCACTGTTAGGTGATAGTTCTATAAAGTCACTTCTATTAACGACTAGTTTGACAACATTGCTGGCAATGTTGTCATCAATATTCTTAAATTGATTAGTGTGTATCTTAGAAGTTCATTTTTTATGAAGGATTATAGATTATTGGAATTAACAGTTTTAAACACAGTATTTGCAGTGTTTAGGTCCAAAATTAGGCATTTAATGTTAAATTTGATTATTTATTTGATGTTAGATCAAATCCCAATTTCAGATCATTGGCCAGCATTAATTTGGGAGGAAAACTTGGTTGAAAATTAAACCAGAAAACCCATGACCTTCCTCTGGTTGCTGGCATACCAACCCACATATGGTCTGCTGGAATCGAACCCGTGACCCCAGAGGTGACGGGGATATGTGAACCAGAAGCATACACTCTCTTATCCACTCTGCCACGAACACCTAGTATGGAATAATCTTACATATTAAACAAAATGGCTGTGTTCTTGCCATAGCATAGCTGAAATATTGCTGAATGTGTCATGAAGCAATAATCAATCAATCAATCCTTTCACGGTGTATGTGATACAAAATGAAAATTATTGTTGTATAAGCTTGTAGTCCTTCATGATCTGTGTCAGCTTCAGAAAGTCTTAATTTAAAAAGGTTTTAAGATAACTGTTTTTGCTTTAATCTACATGTATTAAATCAAATGTCCACAACACAAGTCACATGTTTACATCTTCGTAATATGTTTAAATTCTAGGGACCTGATTTTAACTATTATACGACAGAATAACAATTAACTTTAAACTGTGACCTACTTCAGGATAATTGAAGTCTGATTTTTGCTAAGTGTAATCTTATTTGTGCCCATGCTTGAGAGCTTTATGCATATAAGATTTAGGTCTTTATAAAGGTATATGTGTGGACTGGCTGCATGCTTCATTGCCCAAATTCTGCTTATATTAAAAGGTTGGATGATAATACATTTCACAGCTCTATATCCAATCTGAGAGTGAACTAGTATGTTAAATGTGCAGTGTGGACTGGCGATTATAAGATGTTCTAGAAGGGACTATTGAAACCAGTATGTAACTACTGTGTTTGTAGTTTTATATTGTTACACTTGTATTCTGTGTCAATCTGTGAGAGGTGTTTGTGACCAGATATTTTCATCATATCCGTCATGTAAGTCAAAACATGAATTTAAGTTCTGGGTAAGGATATGTACTAAACCCAGGCCTGTACTGTTGGGGAGAACGGACAGAGCGGGGTTCCCCCATGGTTATGCAAACTTAATTTATGACGACTGATTCATAGCTTTCTCAAATTGTTTGTAGCCTTCCTCTAACTTTGGATTTTGCCAAATTTTGTCATCCGATTATCAATGAAGTTTGTATTTTAAAACAATTTTGCTTTATTTTTCACTAAAAAACAGCAAACCAGGGGAAAATGCAAATGTGAGGTTATCTCACAGAATTGTAGAGGACTGATTTTAAGGTTCTGCCAGAAAAGATCACAGCACAGGCCTGTAAACCTAACACTAAACTATAAACCCTAAGCCTGTCGTGTAAATCAAAACAAGAATTTAAGTTCGGGGTAAGGATATATACTAAAGCTAACACTAAACTTATCCTAAGCCTAACCCTAAACAGAACCTAAATTGTATACAGTGTTGATTCTGGACAAAGGAAGGTTTCAAAACTGAAATATTGATCTAATCATTCTCTCTATTTTCAAAACTGTCAAGAGTCTAATGTATTGACAGCTCATTTGATTGAACATTGAAGCTATGTGAAATAATACAACTGACCTCATTTTCAAAGGACTACTTCATTATAACTGAAAGAACAAGGACGTTTAAATTAACTGAGTAATTCTGTAAGATAAAGTCTCATTTTGTCTGTCATTTTAACTCCCACTAATAGATTTGAATCTGGACTTCGTCTTTATTTATTCTCTGTTAAATTCAAGATCATTTGATGTTTATTGTGTGATAATTCTCTTCAAAGCCCATTTTTTTCGAGGAAAACACTACTACTGACAAAATATGTCTTCGTGATACAATCAAGTGGTTTACAAGGTCCACCTTTTCCGGCCAAAGATAAACATGAGAGCTATTTATTGATAAATAATGCAATTATATACTAAGTTTATATCAGATTTTCAGGCCTGTGCTATAATCTTTTCCGGCATAACCTCAAAATCGTCCCCCAAAAATTTTGTGAGGTAACCTAACATTTGCATTTTCCCCTGGTTTGCTCATTTTTTAAATACCGGTACATAAATGTGCCTTGGTGAAAAATAAAGCAAAATTGCTTTAAAACACAAACTTCATTGATTATTCGATGACAAAATTTGTCAAAATCAGTAGCAAAATGCAAATTTAGACAAAGACTAAATAGGTCCTCCTAAATAAAGTTTGCATAACCATGGGGAAACCCCATTCTGACCGTTCTCCCCAACAGCACAGGCCTGGATTTTTAAAAACTGAAATATTTTTTATTTGCATGCCTCAAACAAATCTTTTTTTAAATATTATTTTTATCTCTTACTTTTCAGTACAAATTGTACAAATTGAGATCTTGTTAAAAATGTAAATTAGTCTACATGTATTATTGCTATGTATCCTGGGGTTGTATTTCATCTTGTTGTCAATCTTATAAACCATTGTGCTGACCCATGATAAAGTGATATAGCTTTGAATAAAACATACATGTATTCTTCAAGCAAAGAATATAAATTCTATATGTAGCAAAAATAAGGTAGAAATTAAAATTATTTATTTAGAATATGCACTATACATTTTAAATGTATAGTTTAATTTTAGATATGAATTTTCCACAAAATCTTGCAGAGAATATGATGTTATTAAAATAGTATTCATGTTGCCTGAATGCAGAGAAAGGTCACGATGATAAGACTACTATGTATTTGTATATACTATTAATCTGGATGTATCAAGGCCTCAGTGGTATTCCCTATTGATTTCATCCATCCAGGTATGTATTCTTAGATATGGTAACTGTTCCTAATGTTCCTCACAGAAAAACAGCTAACAGCAATAATTATACATGTACATCGATGGACATATTCTGTTTGCTTTTGGAGGCTATTGTCTCCGCTTTCACGCTGAAAGTATAGATTTTGTACTGATTATCAGTGTAACTTACTTTATTGTTAGCATTGTTTGGGTATGCATTCGATCTAGTTCATGTGGTTATTGCTTACTAAATTGTAAATCTCTCCAATGAATTGCAATTCACTGAATATAGCAATTGTTCAATATCCCCATGTTCAATATACCGATTATAGCTGTTGTTGGTTGCTACTTATAGGTCATTATCTGTCTTTCCGCTGGTTGGTGATGTTAAACACAGGAGCATTATACCTGTGAATGAGGAGTAGTTGTGTCAACACTGGACCCTGGAGGTGGACTAAGACCAATCAATCACCTCCAGGCCAGCTTTTAACTACAACAGGAGCTGTATACTCCTGCCATTATCTTACAGTTAAACAATACATTTGGAGGAAGAGATAGTTTACTCACAATTGTACAAGTTAATTTTCATACTGTAAATGTCTGTAATTACATGCAAACAGGTTATAGATACAGTTAAATTTTCATGTGGGGATATTTCTGCCTGACTTTTCCATTGTGTTTAATTGGATATTTGAAGTTCACGTCGTGACTTCAAGTAATTATGTAACCGTTATGTATGGTTATTTATAACTGTTTTGTCTTGTTTAAGTTTTGCATGCAAAATTTGTTTTTCCTCAAATTATCTCTGCTTGAGTAAATTCTAATTGCTCCATGAAGTTGAGTCTTACTCTCACTGCTCTATACAATTTTCTTTTGGCTTAACCTGTACACACTGTCAGACAGTATGGCTTTTTTAATGATCATAACACAGACTTCAGGGAACATCATTAAAAATAAGTTTAAACAAAAATTTGTTGTTGTCTGAGTGGGGGTGAGGCTAGAGTGGATGAACACTTAGGCAAGTGTACCTTAACACTGAACTCTTCTGTGGAATGTCCTTTCATGAGAACAATTGCGAGTTTATTGGCTGCAATAAGAATGGAAATCCTTTGAAAAATATTTTGATGGCAAACATTTAGTTGTTATATACTTTCTAGCATTAATCAAATGCCAGTTTTTATCATGGTACAAGCAGACAGTTGTAGTTCTCTTCAGGCTAAACAATGAAAACTAACCAATAAAGCTGTCTTCAATGATTCCTTTGAAGCTTTCTCTTTTTACATAAGGCATTCTAAGGTCTATTCATAATAGAACTATAGGGAGGGGTTGTCTGTCTGATGCCCTGGAGAACCCACCCTTGATTAAACCTTGTTATAGCCTGGAAAATATTCCCCATACTGTATCCATGGTGACATATTGCTGGAGCATGACTGTCAATCTCTAAAACATGTCTCGAGTTATTCTAGTGGGCTGATGAAAAGTTGATGATTGCTGCAAATGAACACAGCCTAAAAGATTCATATGTTATTTCTTCTCTTTTTTTCTTCTGAATCCGTAATATTATTGGATGTCTTAGTAGCAGTGTCTCTGTATGACAATATTGACATCCCAATGGCTGCTTCCTGACAAAGGTGTTTCAAAGAGAAAACTGATGACGCAAATATCTGTAATAACATTTTTGAGACTGAACTAATATTGGAAATGAATAGTTTAGGAATGTAGTGCACCGACTTAGTCGAGAAGAGTTTGGCCTGCAGCCGTGGCTTTCATGTAGGCTTCCTAATCCTACTTTGATGTACCTTTCACAGGATCGAGTCCGCCGGTCAACCATATCAGTGAGTCACACGATGTGGTTTCATCAATCGCTGGGGTGGTATTTGTGAGGTTTCCTTTGGGTTTATCATCATCATTAGGCAAGGAACAGTGTGAAGTGGACAATCTGTCATCTTATGAGTGAAATACTGTTGAGTACAACATTAAACCCCAATTCAAACAAACAAAATCAAGAAGAGTTTATGCTATCAATATTTACTGTTCACAGGATTGAGTCCATCTGTCGACCCTCCTGTATATAAGTGAGTCACATGATGTGGCTCCTGCAAGCACAGGGGTGCTTTTTACGAGGTTTCCTCCATGTTTTCCACAAAGAGCAGTGTGAAGTGGACAATCTGTCGTCATATAAGTGAAATACCGTTGAGTACGAAGTTAAACCCCAATCAAACAAACAAGCTATTAATATTTAACACGAATGTATACAATTTTATGAATTCAAAATAAATTTGCTTGCAAATGTTACCGATAGATTCTGCAGAATAATTCAGGAGAGGAAATAAATAAGAGTCTCAGATTACCAAAAAAATTAGAGTATTTATTTTTAGTCATCAATCAAAGCCTCTGTGAATCTGTATTTTCTTGAACTTGAGTGTATTTATTATGTGTTGGTGGATATTGCCTGACATTTATATTTTATGCCAGAAAAGTAATTTCCTGTATAAGAGAAGCAATGTTAATTCTTTCGTCTTTAGTGTTATACTGAACATGTACGAGCTGTGTGATAAAACTCAAGAGTGATGTATTTCAGTAACATACATGACAGCTTGACATGTGTTCATATCATAGCTATTTACTGAGTTAATTCTCAACCAGAACACTTCCACAATATAGCAGAAATGTTTATGTACAGAACTGTGAAGTACATCATTTGCATTCATCAGTTCTTGATGGTGCTGTATGTTATTTTGATGATAGTGATAGCCAAGTGAAGTGTTGGCAGTGTGAAAGTCTTCCATACAATCTGTTATTTATTGATGAGGCAGTAATGTGTCCATTACTTTATACAGAGAAAGCCAAACCATATCTACTGTGTCAATTAAGGACTACATTTACACAATCTAATTCTTGCTGTTTGTTCTACTTGTAACATTCCCATTAACACCTAGTGCATCAAATTTCTAGGATGTCTGTGTGACAGTAAATGTCATATTACCTCCCCTGGGTATAAATATGTATACTCTTGAAGGAACTTTAGACGCAGTAATGGAGATTTTCCGCCCAACCTCTGACATATATGTGATACAAAAAAAACTAAATAGATCAAAATTGCCTATAGCAGAAAAACATAAAAGCTTTCATTGGATTTAAATGTCTGGCATTTACCAAATTCTGGGATAGTTTGTGAATACAATAATTTGATAAATTCCCAGAGACAAGACTGTAAAAGATGTTTAGGAATTGGTCTTCTAATCCAGTCCGCAAATTGCTAAGAATAGGCTGATGGGGTGTGCATGTTACACACTTTATAGTAACAAATTATACAACTCTTTGAATGCTGCTTGTTACATTAACAACATTAACTATTGTTCTTGATTATTCTTGAGCAAGAATTTCAAGTGCAATAGTTTTGTGTAGTTCAGTGTTAAGTGTTATATGCTCTACAGACCAGGCCTGTGCTGTAAACTTTTCCGGCATAACCTAAAAATCGGTCCTCTAAAATTTTGTGAGGTAACTTAACATTTGCATTTTCCCCTGGTTTGCTGGTTTTGTAAATACATAAATGTGCCTTGCTGAAAAATAAAGCAAAATTGCTTTAAAACACACACTTCATTGATTATCCTCCTAAATTAGGTTTGCATAACCATGGGGAAACCCCGTTCTCCCCCACAGCACAGGCCTGCTCTATCAGTTTTGTGTAGTTAAGTGTTATATGCTCTATCAGTTAATAAGTTTGTTTATTTTTAGTTTTGACATCACAGGTCATAAGTGGTGGTAATAGTTGTAAATACATTGACAAAAATACTTTTCAGGCAATCATTGCTATATGCGTAATTCATCTTTTATCACTGGGCATATTTTGTGGTGTTTTCATCAAAAGCGCTCATGTGTAGAAATAGTAGGAATAGAGGGTTGTTGATGGTTGACCAATGCATTGACCATATCCGCCCACTCAAGTGAAGTATTGTTGGGTTTTGAACAAGATTTTTCTGACCACAGTTGAGCACTTCAGCTAAGTATTAGCAGAAGGTTATTCTAGTGTTGACCTCCATAAACCAGATAGAACTGAATATCATGTACTTAGTGTCATATACACAGAACTGATCAGCACAATCCCTGGATATACCTCATGCAAGACTCAGGGAGGTATGATCATCTTTACATGTATTCTTGATTTAATTCATTTATGTACAATTTGTTTGTGAGATTTGTAACACCCTTTTTAAAGGAGTAGTCAGTCCATGCAAATTATTGATTATGCCTGGTACATATAGCTTATAGTAGTGCTAAGAAATTTGTAGGCTGGTGCTTCAGGTATACATGAAAACTCCTGATGGGATACCACATGGTGTAAGACAAAAGGTCCAGGGGACAAAAGGTCCTAGGACAAAAGGCACCAGGACAAATAGTCCAGCGGACAAAGCGTCCAGGAGACAAAAAGCTCTTGGACAAAAAGCCCAAGTTTACTCGATAATTTATATACAAATGAAAAATAAATTGGGTGGACAATCCCAGTTGTTGGATTTTACACCAAGTACACGGAGTCAAGTGGAAGAAGCATTATCTTTGGTTGACGTGTGGACCCAGTTTCGCGGTGATGGCCTACAAGCAGGCTTGCTCAAAATCTGTGACAGTGGTCATTGAATCCATGTCGATCCCAAGTTCTTCTCTTTTGTCCAGCTGTTTGAGGTCAGAAGTCCTTTGCCAACATCCCATAATCACTTCTTGTCACATTACAGAATACTTAATGCTAGAATAAAAATAAAATGGTACGTAAAAATACTCTGAAATAGTTAAGAGATGATATAAATGGGGCTTTTTGTCATGGGGCTTATTGTCCTAGGACCTTTTGTCGGGATACTGATACAACCATTGGAAGGACTAGAAATTAGAACAATATTATGGAAAACATTGTGTTCCTTAATAGTGCACCCACAACTTTTGTGAAAAGTTACCTAATACTCAAGATAAAATGGATGTTTGGAAAATCAAATTGTTGTGCTGTAATAAGCAGACAATGCAAACAATGTTATACTTAATTTTTTGTTGTTGTTGTTACTTTAATATATGATACTTGTGATGTGTTCACACCTTGATGCCCGCCAAAGACTTTTATTATCTAACCAACTGGAACAGACAGGAACACTGTGCATATTAAAAATAGGCTTTGTGAATCCTGTATTTTGATACTTTTAGACAGCAACTAGAATTATTATTTCTAATGCTCATCAGTACTAGGGGCAGTGGTGGGTGTGTGATGACCCAATGAGCGACAGAACCTGTGCGTGTGGACATTGTCTTAACTAGAGACCCATCCACCTGTCATTTGAGGCGGGCAGATTGAAACTTAGATAGGCAAAATTTCTCAGAATAGGGATTTCTGACAGGCAGATTTGCAATCCTAGCTAAGACACTGGGTATGGATGAACAAAAACTGAACAGTTGATTGTTTTAACTTTAAAAACTTTGAACACTGAGTTGACTTGATGTTTTTCCGTATAAAATTGTTGACCAATTTAATTTATTTAATTTTCCTATACTGTATCAGGTAGGATTTGTGAAGACCATCTGTTTATTACATGTGTGTTCAGTCTATTTTACTTATTAGGTTATTGGACCCCTGCTTACATATTGTGTGTCTGTATCTTAAAAGTGTGTGAAGTGTATGGCAATTAAGTAGGAGTTTCATTGATTTTTAACATTTTGTGTTGAGTAAGGTGGTATATAGCTCATTTTAAAAGTTTCTTAGTGTATCTAGGAGTCTTTTGGAGGGCTGACCTTGCTAGCAAAGGACCTCAGTTTGAATCACAGGAGAGGCAAGCTAAAAATTTATATAAAATTCTCTAGTTACAGATTGTTAGTATTTTCAATTATACAAAATCAGATTGATTTAAAAAGTATTTATTTTCTGCCAAGTTAATGTTAACAACACCAAAGCATTGTCTTTAAAAATAGAACATATCATCATTCCTCAAAATAACATATATATAGAATCATTCATTGGGACTTTCTGTGTACAGTCAATCGTTTTACAATGGGCATTATTATATGTGTGTATTAACTTGTCTGGGAACCGTGAACAATGATTATTGAGTTGTGCACAGCTGAGCTACTCCTTTCAGTACATGGCTGTCTCTCTTCTGTACTACAGTTGGATTGAGTCTGTTCACAATCACTTTAAACTTCCTAATATCTTGAACAGAAAACGAATTTCCAACTTTGCCTTAGGTCATTTTTGTTGTACAATGTAGTACAAGGTGTTGAATGATGTAAACGTAGTGAGGCATACTATTTCAGTGTTAGAAAACTCAGAAAAGCTTTTATTCTTCATGTATTTATTGAACTGAAACTGTCACTAGCGGTTCCCATTTACCGTCGCAGATGTCATGAGTGGAGGACTGTGAGTGATAAATCGCAGAGCCAGTCTGACAGTTTTTATAGCATTAACTGCTGTTTTGTGGCCACGGTATACGAAAGGTGAATTATTGATTCAGAAGAAGGGGTCTATAATCTGTAACCTGAATATGTCGTGAAGAGGTTTTAGTGAAGTTAATCATTATTTATTTATTATGGACAAGTTTGTTTATTGCTGGTGTCATTATTTTGCTGCTCGACAGTTGATATTAATGTTATTTTTCTCTAATTTCAGACTCGGAGATCTAGAGAGATGTGACATTTTGCGAAGTGAACCACTATAGAAAATGCATAGAGCCTAAATCTGATATTGAAGACATCCTGCCTTTCATCGAGAAAAACCAAATAAGACAGAGTGGAGTAAAAGCTGTCCATTCCTAAAAGGTGCTAGACAACATCAATATCCTCCGTCAGACAACCTCTATTTTGTATGTCCAGGGTTAGCAATGTAGGAAAGTCTATTGCCAGTCTTTCGACCCCTTTGGTAAACTCCCCAACAAATGCAGGCTTGTATCATGGAAACGGGGTATGGCATTTTCCCTGCTAAGACTCCGTTAACTCACACAGAATCCCAACCAGATGTCGTGGAAAATACAAAAAAGAGTGATTTACTACATACACAGGACTGCTTCTCTGAGTATGCTAAAGTTCATGCCAGAAAGCAGCCAGGAAATAATGGTGCTGTCAACAGACGTGCCGACAGGCAGCAATCAAAACGAATGCGTCGAAGACTTGTCTATAAGAATGGAGAGGTGAACATTACACAATCCAATATCAGGAAACGAAGACGGAGATATTTAGCAGATATTTTTACAACTTTAGTGGATATAAAGTGGCGTTACAATTTGATGCTGTTTGCTTTAGCATTTATTTTGAGTTGGTTGACATTTGCTTTGATATGGTGGTTAATATGCTTTAGCCATGGTGACTTACAGGAACAGAACAGGCTGAATACTGACTGGGTACCTTGTGTTGAGTCGATTCATTCTTTTACTTCCGCATTATTGTTCTCTATAGAGACCCAACATACAATAGGCTATGGGGGACGTTCCACCACCGAAAAGTGCCCAGAGGCAATTGTGGTCATGATGATCCAGTCATGTTTCGGGGTCATTTGTCAGGCTATGATGACTGGTATTGTCTTTGCCAAACTCTCAAGGCCTAAAAAAAGGGCGGAAACTTTAATGTTTAGCAAGAATGCTTGTGTTTGTAAACAAGATGGTGCCCTTTGTCTCTTGTTCCGTGTAGGTGACATGCGAAAGTCACATATTGTGGAAGCTCATGTTAGAGGAGTGCTTATTAAAAAGAAAATAACAAAGGAAGGTGAAGTGCTACCATTGTATCAGTTTGATGTAGATTTAGGTTTTGATGAAGGCCGTGACCGACTATTTTTAGTCTGGCCCGTTATAATAGTACATCGCATAGATGAAAAGAGTCCATTTTGGGAGATCTCTGCAGAGGATTTACACCGT
This sequence comes from Mopalia vespertina, assembly GCA_030265115.1. NCBI lineage: Eukaryota > Metazoa > Mollusca > Polyplacophora > Chitonida > Mopaliidae > Mopalia > Mopalia vespertina. The sequence goes on from JAQQZZ010000012.1 coordinate 968,288, forward strand.
GAACAGTTTGAGTTCGTGGTGATTCTGGAAGGTATTGTTGAGTCGACAGGTATGACCACACAGGCTCGTAGCTCCTACCTGCCAGGTGAGATTCTTTGGGGACATCGCTTTGAGAGATTGGTCACCTTCCAGAAGGAGAATGGTCAGTACCAAATTGACTTCTCTCGCTTCCACAATACCATTCCAGTAGAAACGCCACACTGTAGTGCTAAGGAGCTTTCTGAGATGGATGAATCTGAAATGCCTGCAGACCCAGTATTTATTAACGATGATGATGACGATGATGATGATAATACATCGACTACATCAAAGCCTGAAATGATGCCGAGTCCGTATGTTATAAAGAGACATGGTATAGCCCAGACTGACTTTGAAAATGACTGCGACTCGAGAAGGAATTCCCTCCAGAGGAGTGTCAGTACAGAAGCTGGTTCTATCCGAGAGGAATCCGAAACTCTACTTTGAATACAACCTTCTCTTAGTAAGTCCAGAGTTTTCCAATGCTGTTAAGAGCCTGGTATATTATGTTACTAAACAAAACTTGTACTGACAAATACTGGTTGTTAATTGATGAATGTTTACCATATATACTAACTTCATTATTTAATTGTGGGCATTTGGAAGATAACTTTGCCTTGACCCGGTGCTTTCAGGGCTGAAGTTCAACATAAATCTGATCTCTGATCTGTTTGTGATGCCTTTGTATTGCATCTTGTAATCGTCTTGTCCGGTCTTGACTTTGTTTGTCATTGCTAGTAGCATCAAGAGTTGTTTCCTTCACACCTGTAGGACTGTGTTCAACTCCAATCAAACAAACAAACACAATTGCGCTTGCCTGCCTATTGGGCCAGCATTTCAGTTTATCCTAATCAAAACAATAAACAAGCAATTTTTTTAAATTAAATAAAATTTTACATTGATGTGGAGGTTGATTTTGGATGATTTGGCATACAGATTAAAACAACGATTATATGGAGGGAATTGTGTGTGTGCTCTGAGCTAAGGGGCTAAAGGAAGTTGATATATGTTATTTAAATTTTAGAACATTGTACTAATGCACTATATGTGGCATCTTGCTTGTCTTTATCCAGCTACGTGTTTGAATGACTGAAACCATTGACTCTCTGCCAAGATCATTCATCCACATGCATAAATAACAATTGGCTAAAACAGTGACTCTCTGGCTAGATCATCCAGCTACATGTACCCTTGGCTGAAACGACTGCCTCTCTGGCTAGATCATCCATCTACATGTACCCTTGACTGAAACGACTGCCTCTCTGGCTAGATCATCCATCTACATGTACCCTTGACTGAAACGACTGCCTGTCTGGCTAGATCATCCAGCTACATGTACAAATATCATTGGCTAAAACAGTGACTCTCTGGCTAGATCAT
>JAQQZZ010000012.1:969785-980454 GCA_030265115.1 Mopalia vespertina
CCTAAAATAACCAAAGTCTGAATTCAAAAGAAAGTGATTTATTTAGGTTTTCACATTTTCACTTAAGTGAAAAACTGATTCGTGAAACGGCCCCTGGTGCTCTCAGAGGTAAAGGCTAACCTGAAAATAATTTGTTTGTGGTATCTTTGTATTGCTTCCTTTGGTTGTCTTTGTTTGTTGCCAATGGGGCCAAGGGTGATTCACCCATTGGGCTGGCAGGCTGTCATTTGAGAGAAATATCAGTAAGTACAGCGTTAAACCCCAATCAAACAAATACTGTAGCTTTCAAAGATCATGTGATCGTGATCTTTTTACCTTGTTAAGGCATTTATTTAGCACACTGTCCTTATCTGATAATCTGTTCTTTCCTGTGTATAGTGTATTGAGCTGAAGACATTTTTTTTAAGGATAAGTTTATTAAAACATATATCATAATGGCGCCATGTGTTAATTATGATGTAAATATATTTGAACACTGCACTTATTGTCTGTGTCAAGGTGACTTTTGCCATGTTGATGGTGTTTAGTGCAACATATTGTAATTATATATATATTTTTATACATAGAATGTATATTTAAGCCGACTGCACCTGCGAGTATTCTAAAGTTGAAAATTGAATATCAGAGTTATCCATCTGATTTATAAGACAGTCTTGCAGTTCATTTTAATGGCAGATACAAATTGTGTTTACACTAAAGTTTGCTGTGAAATGTTAACTTAATTAGAGCTGTGGCAACAATGCCAGATGTTGCCATGTAAGATGGTCAAATAAGAAGTTTAGACAATTGCAGTATATGTACGCATTGCCTACCTGTCTTAAGTAATACATACAGAAGAATACAATAATTATATATCCTATATAAGTACACCTGCAGAAATGCTAAACAGAAGATGTATTTGTGCATAAATACTATAAAATAAACAAACAGAAGTTAGTTTTCAACAACCCAAGGCATTAATTATCTGCAAATGTCTCTTTTATGATGTTCTCTCAACCTTTTTAAAATAAAGGGTACCTTGAATCCTTATAGTTCTTTCAGTCTTGATGCTTTTATCTCTTATTCTTATCAAATATTGTTTTGATCTGTGGCTGATTTGGTAATACAGAGTCGCCCAATCAGCCCGGGATGTACCCCAAGGTTCAAGTACTATTGAACCTGTGTGCACAAAGGGAGATTAAACCTGTTATACATGTTAAAGTGAAATACCCTTGAGTAGCTTATTAACCTATCAAACTTATATTAATGTGTGCTTAATAATCCTACTTTGATGTACCATTCACGGGATCGAGTCATCAGGTATTATCAGTGAGTCACACGATGTGGCCCCGGTTTTCCACCATAATTGGGCAAGGAACAGTGTGAAGTGGACAATCTGGTGTCATATAAGTGAAATATACTTGAGTACGAGGTTAATCCCCAATCAAACTTACAAAAAAATAAGGTTTTGTCTTAGCACGTGTTCAGTTTTCTGCTGACACATCAAAGATTTAGTTTTTGTACGTAAGTGCCATTGCACTCGAGGCTGTCAAATCAATGCATTAGGCCTGACTGAATCATGAAAGATTGATTAGTCTACTGAATCTTAAACACTTGAAGGAGTATAGATATAATTAATTTGTTTTGATTCTTATCACAAGAACAGGTGGATCAAATCAAAATCATAATTTCCGCTATTGATGACATGAACAAAACGAAATTAAGAAAAATTTAATATGATAACATGTTTTTAAAAAATAAAAAATAACCCCAATCATTAAAACTGAAATAATATCCTATAGGGCTTGTTATATTCGGATACATTTCAATATTCAATGGTTTAGAAAAAGGAGTAAGTTAATTAATAAATAAATGTCACTCATTTCAAGGTAATGTATTTACCATAACATACTGTCATGTGTAAACATATCGGTGAACAGTGTCGAGAGGTTGAGAAGGGGGTGTAACAGCGGACCATTGACGGTAGCTTGTTGTTACCTTAGGCAAACAAAACAAACTGCTTTCAGAGATCAAATTACCTCTGTACCAACATTTTCATAATCTAGATGAAAAAGGGTTTCTCCTAGATTCCAGGCCAACCGTTTCCCAAAGAAACTCCAACTTTATTTTATTGACTTAAAATGGATAAAGTCTTGTCTTAAACACTGAATTTTGGTGTGTTTTATGTAATTGCTTCCAGCTCATAAAATAAGTCCTGCCCAGGTGTCATTTTACACAATGATTATCATAATGTTATAACTTATTAAAAGTTTATTAATAGTTTGTTATATAATTATAAAAATGTTCTGAATGGAAAACACATTTAATTACCTGTTATCCTGACCTTTATCCTGTGAAAATAATAATATACATGTAAATTGGAAGAATGAAATGTTATTTAGTGTATGATTTTTGTTTTGTTTTACAGGACAAAATGACTAAGCCATGAAGTTTTGTATTAAAGGTAAGTTGAATTTTAGTACATTTTCTTGTGAATATATAACATCCTGTTTTATGTGTTTGTCCTGCCCCAATTAGGCTGCCAGACTGGTGAACTTAATGTGAAATAACCTTAAGTTAAAACGTATTTCAAACAAATACAAAAAAACACATTACTGCAATGTTACAATGTGTAACTAGCCAGTGCCTTCAATATACAACCACTTTCTCAGGCCTTTTCCATAATCCTTCATGGCAATATGCAACCACTTTCTTAGGCCTTTTCAATAATCCTTCATGGCAATATGCAACCACTTTCTTAGGCCTTTTCAATAATCCTTCATGGCAATATGCAACCACACTTGATGACAATGTGTAACTACATGTAGCCAGTGCCTTCAATATACAATCACTTTCTCAGGCCTTTTCAATAATCCATGGCAATGTGAAACCACACTTGATGACAATGCTAAACCATCGTGTGTAATCGTAATGTATGACACTCATTTTCTCAACCATTCTGCATAGTAAGGAGCAAAATCAAGTATTTCATTGTACAACCATTTTGTATGGAAATGTTCAACCATCCTGCATATCATTGTAATTTCATTAAGGTGAATTATTGGCTTTATTATCATTTATTCATGGCAAAACATCACGTGATGTTAAAGATAACATGTTGGCTGACTGCCTGTACATGACGATTAACGCAATAAAGTGTGAAAAAAGCCAATCGTGCACCTAACTCTGTGATTTATACAAAAATCCTGCAATTATTGAACTCCTGTATTACAGGGTCATTTGTGTAGTCATCTTACATTTTACAGTGTATAACCAACCTGAGTGGACTGGCACTGCTCAACCATCCATTGTAACTTGAACATTAATGTAACAATCCCCTCTGGTAGCTTGTAACAATCCTAAATGGTATGTTGCAGTGTAAAATGTAAATTGTAACAGCATTGTATCCTGGCCCTTAAGGAGTACTTATTCTCACAACATCTTTTCAAAAGTAACTTGATTCATGTTTTGAAGTGTCTTATCCGCCCCTCAAAAGATGCTGTTTAGGTGTGATAATTGTCCCTGTTAGCCTATTAGGGTGAGGAAGTGTTTATTGGGGACTTGCATACAAGCGGACACCAGGGAGCGGAAGTATATTGTCACAGAGGCTGAGAGTTAAGTGTGAAAAGCTGTAGCCTGCTGAGAGAACAGCTACTGTTCTTTGGTAGCTTTTGAGCAGACCTGCCTACCTGGTGTATTATGGAGTATTTTGTACACGTAATTTATATTGAATACACCAATTGGCCATTAAAATACACACAAAATATAGATTGCTATGCTATGCTGTAAAACAAAAATACACATAATTTTGAAGAAAAAAAAAACGTCTTAAAGAATTATCTTACACATAAATCTCTTCTATGGTAGGCAGGTCTGCTTATGAGGCCCCACTGTGATAATTACTTTAATAATGAGAAATGTCTTGGGATGTTTTGTAAAGATATAACTGTACTACATGAAAGTTTCACGCTATATATATTTGTTATCCCATGTAATGTTCCACAATTGTACAAACTTCACAGTTACTTGTAAGTCCACAAGCTGTAATCTACCATGATCATTCTGTTATAAAAGTTTTGGCTATAATTTTAATTTGAAGCAGATCAGCTATATAAGATACTACATTCTGTACAACTTTATTGTCCATACTTAAAACTGAAACACTTTTAGAGGAACATGTGATGTTATAAAGTTGGTTAGCTGTAGCCTATTTCTGTTCTTATAGCTATAGATCATGGCTTAGTAAAATGAGTAAGTGAGCCAAAGACCTGTTTTAGCTGGCCTCCTTTTTTCGCTCTCTCTCTGTTCCTTGCCTGTCCCACACTAGAGCCACCAGCATTGCTATATATTCCTGGGTTGTTCAGGTCTGTTTTGTAAGGCAGCAAAACCACATTCCTTTCCCTGGTTCAAAAGTTCATCATTGGATTTATGTGGCTGGGCAGGCCCTTAAGCACAGGCAGGCCAGTCAGCAGTGCAGTAAAAATAAAAATGGGTCACCAGCCCTCTTGTTCAAAGCAAATCTGTGGAAATGTAGAGAAAAAAAAAGAAACACAACAAGAGAACATAAAGTATACAAGGGGAGACTACTCTTAGTGGACAACCTGTTGATCTATCTCTTGTTTGAATATCTGATAGCTAACTGGTATTATTTGGTTTGACATATATTTGCATTTGCAGTTAACATGAAAATACTTATTTTCTTTGTTGTTTATGCCAAGCAATAATTGCTTTAATTTATGTTGCTTCTGTTTTATTTCAAACAAGGAAATATTACAATTAATAACTGTTTTTGTCGTCTGTTTTGGTCAAGCAGTTTCTCACTTTTATTCAGGGGATCTGTTTTGCACACTGTTTTTTGTTTTTATTTTTGTTTTTATTTTGAATTAAAATCTAAATACACTATTTTCAAACAGCACATATTTAGACTTTCCTGAAGTGGGACTACTTGTTTGGGCAACACAAGGGGAACAACTCTAGTTAACAAAATGCAAGACACGAAAAGGAAGAGTTGTGTCCCTTAGCATGCAACCTGTATACACGTATATATTCTACACAGTTACTTCCCTTAATAGCACCACTGACGGTCTTCGTAAATAGAACAACACAAAATTTATATTGTTATGAAATCCGATTTTAAGTACATGTGGTATGGAGATTGATGGACTTCTGTTAACCAGTGTGCCAAGGCACCACAAAACCACTGAAGATATTTCTGTTCATCTAGTGTCAACAAAAAATATTGGCAGGTGTCCTCTGTATTTCTAATTTGTGTTAAGCAGACACTAGACATGACAAGTATATCGGTGAAATAGCCCAAAGGGTAGTCTAAAATAAAGCATTATTACATATGCTTAGTTTAGTGAGTTGCCAAATTAACACAAATTTCTTAACAACAAATGTAGATAGATTCAGATGGTAATGTTTTAAACTACGTGGAAGTCTACATTTGCAGTATCTTAAAAAAAAAACAATAGTTTTTATGTTAAGTACTTAGTTATTGTTTATGATTTTCCTCATTAGCAGTTAGTTCGCCATGTGTGTGGTCTATTGTCTAAAATCAGATAAAAACAGGAAACAAAGTTATGAATATAGTTTCCAGGCTAAAGACAGCCTCTAGCCTAAGTCTTTATTTGATAAATGTTCTCTCTTGCTACAAACAAAGATATTTCATGGCTCTAAATGTATTTTACAAATTTAGAAAAAACAGTGATTGTAGCTAATATATCAATAACATTTCTCTGAATTTTTTCTATAACATTTAAAGTCTAGAATTTTGGACAATATGAATAACTATGCTTCTATCATTGTATGGCAGAGGGAGGGAGGGAGCTTCATGTTGCCCTGCTGCTTTCAGAGATTAGGAGCAACATAAAGCCGATCTGTCTGTAATGTCTTTGTACTGTGTTATGTGATTGTCCTGTCTTGTCTTTGTTTGTTGCCAGTGGCGTTGAGGGTAGTTTTCTTCACCCATCGGGCTGGCATGCAGTCATATGAGTGAAATAACCTTAAGTAAACAGTGTTTAACCCCAATCAATCAAACAAACAAACAAATGATAGAGCAGCAATGGTTGGCATATGTACTACTGATTCCCTTAAGTCTTATATGTACCATTAACAGGATTGAGTCCAAAAGTCAATGTGTGGTATATGAGGACTATGTGGGTTTAATGAGCTTGTTCTCTTGGTTTCTCACTGTAAGCTGTGGATAAGCCTAAATCATAAGTGGTATACTCTTCCATACAACATTTAAACATAAACACAAAAAATCCCCCCTAACAATATTAAGTAAGACCGTATGGGAAATTGAAGGAAGCCTTATGTTGCCCCGGTGTTATCAGAGCTAAGGCGCTAGCAGCACACAGCTGATCTGTTTGTGATGTCTTTGTAACGCCTCTCATGATTGCCCATGAGTTGGGAGGTGGTTTCCTGCGCCCAGTGTGCGGGCACAGTAGCATATGAGTGAAATAACCCTTATGTACAGTACCGTGTAAAACCACACTTAAACAAGCAAACAAACGATAATATCGAATTATCGAACTAAAATTTATTTTCCAATTGAGCAAAATGCTTCCCATTTATACTTGTGTTGATAGTGTAGGGCTGCCTTGTTGCATTACACACTTCATCTAAGTGAAATAGCACAGTGTAAAGCAGATAAACAAGCTTTATCTTCATTTGTTTTTTCATCTATCATACACCAACATTCATCCCTTTTTGTTTGGTTTCAACCTGGACTGGTAAAGTATCACTGCACTGAGCGTTCCTTAATTCAGAGCATTAATTGCCAGCAATCAAATTTTCTTTCCCAGACTATGTTGTTTGATACATCATTGAGCAATAAAGTTAATTCCACAGGGATGAATAGATGCATTGTTCTTTTTGAATACCCAACCAATATGTTCAAATCTGGTCAACATTTACTGTGTAACTCTTATAGATCGTCTTTTCCTCACACGTTAAATATTATGTGTGGAATAATTGTGTGTGTGTTAAGGCTATGTGTATATTTTTCCAGGTGTTGAGTTCTATTTTTTTTTTTTCTAGTCGCCATTTGGCACTGTTATCTTAATTAGGAATTGTAACAGAAAGATGAAGCCATGAGTATGTTGAATCTAAATGTAATTAACCTGCTCAAAGGAGTGAGAATTGAGAATACATTGTACAGACATGTGTGTATCAAATATCTTTAGGGTGCTCCCTGTTGCCCTGGTGCCCTCAGAACTAAGGAGCCACAAGAATATGATATGATTGTGGTGGTATTATATTTTTTCCTGGGCTTGACCTGTGTTGTCTTTGTTTGTTGCCAGTGGTGTCAAGGGTCACTTACTTCACCCATTGGGCTGGTTAGTTACAACAAACAAATCAAATATCTTCTCTATTGAATTTTAAAACCATCTTTACTCAATATTTAACCCAATGAATTACCAACAGTGTACGATTTCCGTCTTATTTGAAAATTTAACTGTAAACTTTTCATTACTATGTAATCAGTTTCATCACTTTATGTTTTCCTTGTTAGGAATTCCACATAAATATCACAAACACAGTAGTTTGATGTTATTGTGTGACTCAATACCTTATGTTTACTAGGGGTGTAGCAAAACACTATTGCCATTATTTGATGAGTATCTCGATATTGTCTAAACAATACGGTATGTATTGCGATACTGTACGTTCTTGATTCAGGCTTCATAAGCATTAAAATTTCCCATTTATTAATGGCAAATTAAAACTGATTGGTAGGTTTGTTTGCTTAATTGATTGTTCTGTTGAATAAAATCATAAGAGGAATCAAATAAATATATATTTTGAATGCCTCCATCGGGATTTGAACTCTGGTCTCTGGCTAGGAGGGCCATAATACACAATTAAGTGGTATCACGATACAGGGCTGTATAATATCATATCGTATCATCATCAAAGATATCGTGATACAAAGCATTGGTGTATCGTTATACCACTAATGTTTACTGGTACAATTTTGTTACTTGATACCTGTACCAATATGTCCCTACTGGCCCATAGCACTTCAAATGACAAAATAAAAAAAACAACCATTTATATATCTTTGCTTGCTCTGGAAATTGCTGAATGTAATAATGATGAATAAATATAAAGTCTGTCTTATTTAAAACGTGCTGAGAATGACAACATGTGCATTTAAATAATTTGACTTTCAGGATGTAATAACATCCTATTTATTTTGTCCAATTAAATCATAATTATCATTATAATCAAGTGAATAAACAACAGTTCTGAACAAAGCCTGTTTGATTATAATGATCCTTGTTCATTTACGGTAAATGATAATTGTTGTCATAAAGAAAAGATTTAATTCAGTTTTGTTGTGATTTCGCATTATTTCTTAAAGTCATTAAAGACAAAAGGAGTAAATTTAGAATAAAACAATTGTTTCCGGTTTAGATCCTTTTGTGTCGTCTGTGATAAAAAGATCTAACGGTAAAAGTGATAAAAAATAAATTAATAAAGACAACACAAAAAAACAAAATCTTAGCCCAAGGTGATTTTCTTGTGAATTGCATTAAGAAACCTGTTTAATTACCCTAAACTTAGTGAGTGTGTGTCTACGTGACTGCGTAACCATGCATATAATACCTCTTGCGTAACTTTAATTTTCCCACTTTAAAAATGCAGTTTATAATGTAAATTCTACACTTGATGTGTTGGCAACTTGTATGTCATAAAAAAGAGAATATCTATTTACTTTAAACTTATTACGCAGACAGCTTTGCCATTTTTTTTACGCTAATAGAAAAAAATGACAAGTAAATGTAAAGAAAAACAAAACAAAATTAGTGTGTTAAGGAGTGGGGACTGAAAAATACTAATAAATACCACATTTCAGTAAAGAATATACATGTATGTTGTTTGAATTGTTTTTGCTGTACTTGTGACTGTTTTACTCACAATTGGAAAGTAAAGTAACCGTCGGCAGCACTGGCAACAAACAATCGCAAGACAAGAACAATCGCAAGACACAATACAAAGACATAACAAACAGATCATCTTCCTGTTGCTCTTTGGTTCTGAGAGCACCAGGGTAACAGGAACCCGTCCAACAACCTGCTAGTATTTACTCTCTGGATTATTGTGGTTTTATTTCGATTTACCCAAATAAAAAAAATTGAATAGATGGGAATAATATTAAAATTATGTATTAGATTCAAAATGCATAGTGGGAAATTATGAATGAGACCTTGTTGTAGGGAATAGTAGTTGAAAAGATAGAATGAAATAAACAAGGTACAAATGATTCATTCATTGAATAGACTAGTTGAATGTTTGAAATAAAGTACCATAGAAACTCAAGCATATGCCCTTTATTAACCAGGTAAAAAGATATACTACAAAGGGTTTTTCAGGGGTAGATTAAGGTAAAGTTCGGGCGCTCAGGTATCACAGAGAGAAGCCTCAATAACAAGCAATGATATGAAATATAGGTCAGTTTAAACTAGGGTAAATGTCTTAGTAATTCATAAAGAAACTCAATTTAAAATTTATCAAAGAAATTTATCAGGGGATCTAGAAGGATATTTATATGTAAATTAAGTAATAGTAATATGATACGAATACCTTAAAGGTACAAAAAACAATATTTTGGGGGTATGCCTGACTATTACAAAATCCTGAAGGGATCTCAAACACTGGACCATCTACAGTACCGGCCTGTCAGGTTTTTGCCAAGGGCTTCTACCAGGGAATAGATGGCAGATATCAAAACTAAATACAAAACAATCATTCAGGCCAGTGAACAGCTTTGTCATCTCTAAGTATTGTTCTTTAGAGAGATGAAGTGAGATGGTATTATTAACATTAAAAAGTTTTCTAAAAGACATTAAACTTGGAGGCTCCAGAGTAAGGGCATGATAAAATGAACAAAAAACAAACTAGGAAGTTACAATGTTTTACACATATGAAATGGTTTTGTACAGGTCCTTCATATGTTACCTCTGTCTCAATTTCATTGTTTTTAAAATTTGCAGCACCTACATTCTTTGTGCTTTAATTTTAACTCCCATATCTGGCTTCAAAATATAACCCGTATTATAAACTTTTAAATGAGGAAGGTTTTGCATAAGAAAGGACCAGTTTTTAAATTCATGCATAGAATAAAACATGTAGTATAAATTTATTCAGTTTTGTAAGTGGATGTCCTTTTTTCATGCGACCAATACAATTGTCTATAAGTGCCACCATCCATTGAACAGAGATGTCCTCCATTGGACAGTACCACCATCCATTGAACAGAGATGTCCTCCATTGGACAGTACCACCATCCATTGAACAGGGACGTCCTCCATTGGACAGTACCACCATCCATTGAACAGGGACGTCCTCCATTGGACAGTGCCACCATCCATTGAACAGGGATGTCCTCCATTGGACAGTGCCACCATCCATTGAACAGGGATGTCCTCCATTGGACAGTGCCACCATCCATTGAACAGAGATGTCCTCCATTGGACAGTACCACCATCCATTGAACAGGGATGTCCTCCATTGGACAGTGCCACCATCCATTGAACAGGGACGTCCTCCATTGGACAGTGATGTCCTCCATTGGACAGTGCCACCATCCATTGAACAGGGACGTCCTCCATTGGACAGTGCCACCATCCATTGAACAGGGACGTCCTCCATTGGACAGTGCCACCATCCATTGAACAGG
>JAQQZZ010000012.1:990090-1006575 GCA_030265115.1 Mopalia vespertina
AAACGAGTAACCATCTCATGGTGTAGATAAACCAGTAACCATCTCATGGTGATGTAGATTAGCTCATTAACCATTTAATGGTGTAGATAATTGACACTAGTTTGCGAACAAACTAGTTGTCCTGTATGGGGAACCGAAAGAGGTTTCGAGAGGAGTTAATACAAATTTAAATAGCTGTAACATGTGTTACACATATGTAGCACACACCTTTCCTCAGGTGCAGGTTAAAATAGAAGCGAACCCCTCACAGTAATAGAAAAACTTAGAGACAACCTCACGAGACGATCAACTACTAAAATAATTCTTATGACTCTGTGGGAGTTTAACATAGTTAAGTACAGCAACAACTGGGAAGAAAGATTATGAATTCGTTACCTTTATTCGGAGTTGTTACTATACTATATTTCTAAATAGTAATCCCATTGGCACAGGGATGTAGTGTACTTTAAGACACAGACTAAGGTTTCGCAATAAACCTAAAATTCCGACTTTTGTGCTTCTTCCAGACTAACTAAAGAAGCATCTCAACTTTTATCAAAATAATATTTTTCAACCATCAACATTTTTTCATAAAACGATTAAAGCTCTGTAGCTGGGGCTGAGCTACAGAGCTTTAATCGTTTTATGAAAAAATGTTGATGGTTGTAAAAATATTATTTTGATAAAAGTTGAGATGCTTCTATCGGTTAAAGAACCCGGTACCAATAGTTGACATGGCCAATACTCTGTACCGACTTGAGACCAACGTGAAATGAATATTAAATTAACGCCAGTTCCTCGTATATTGCATGGAGCTTATATACATTGTAAATACATTCATTCATTTATCCTCGAGATTCTCTTGCGATAAAGTGAAAGTTTGCCATCTTAAATCAGGTTGGTTGCTTTAATTGAATGTCACGATTTGTTGACTAAAATTAAGGTGGATCGATATAAAGTTGGCATCAGGTGTATAGAAGCGGTGCCAGATTAACTATTGCTCGACCCAAAACTCACAGACACTTTTACCAATATACATACGTGTTGTGCCAGAGGTATAATATTTGAGGGTTCGATTAGCACCTGGTTGAAGGTTAATTTCTAGGCTTTCCCGTGTCGTTTCTGAGGGTTTTTTTCTTTTTCAATATACCCGAAAATTGTTGGTTGTTCAGTTCACTTGCCAGCGTACAGGCGATGATCCAATACGAAATTATCGTTAGAAAATTGAACACAAGCTACTATTTTGACGAACAACAAAACAAAAGTAATAGTTTCAATAAAATTGTATATATTTCTCTACAAAACATCTTACAAACAGTTAGATAATACAATAATGTAGATAAAGATGTTTATTTATAAAACATTTATTTACAGTAAAGCATACATGATGAAGTAGATTTTAAAAATAAATAATATGAGATAAAGTGAATTTTCTATGTCAATTAAGTACTGCGTTGGCATGCCAACTTGCTGAGCTGGATAATAAAAGTACGGTAGTTACGAGATTTCCCGACTGAATTATATTAGAAAAGTACAGAGAGAAAATAAAAATGAAAATAAATAGGAATGGCAGAAACTATGACATGTTTGTCCTTGTTTTGCAGCTAAGGTTTATTATAAAGTAAGTTATGTTATTCTGTATGGAAGAAAATACCTGGATATTAACTTTAAGAGACAGGTATGTAAAGTGCCTAAGTAGGCAGTGTATAGGTAAAGCTTTCTCGAAGATAGACTCAGGTATAATTAAAACAATGGCATTACTAGAGCGTAACAAATCTTTCGACATAAAGCCAGCGGTTAATGAAGCGGCAGATAGCCTGGGGTGGCCCTTAATTCGTACCGCCAGTGACCAGTTGATTGCCGACTCCATGTCCCTAGTGAACTGTACAATATATACATCAATATCACTTCTAACTTATTCTTCCTACATCCACATAACTATATTCGGGAATACAAAAAAGACGAAAGCAAAGGGAAAACAAAAAAACTATCCTGACGAAGATAATGGACTTCAGGCTATGTTTAATCTTAAGTTAAAACCTGATCGCGACACATCTGAGCAATATGTGTGGTAATTTTACGTTTCCTTTTTCCAGAAAGACCCGATGGTAAAGCCACACCAGATTGCCCTTTGTCTCGCCAATTGTTTTATCGGCTCTATAAAACCTGTCCGGATTGTCTGCCTTCCACAATTTGCCTTAGCTTTATCAAAAAGGAAAGTACATAAACTAGCACCTTTAACTTACTACGAACACTATACAAGGTCTATTACTGGAGTGACTGATGGCCTCAATGACCTATGCCTCGGTGCACAGAGTACCTGCTTGAGCCATTTCACAACTTCTCACTCTCGAAGCACCACCAACTATCTATACCACGTCTGATACAGTACTCAGTATAGACCCTACAACTCTTTTCGATGAAATCTTTAAATATATGTATATACATCTATAAACCTAAAAATTTATTTGAGAAAATCCACAGAAAGCCATAAGATGATTAATCGCTGCTCAGCACTTTGATAATATTTTAAAGCGAAAGTCCTTAGAAGCGCACCGTCTCTAAAAGTTTGGATGGTTTGGTGAAGAGGCAGTCGCCCTGTTTGAGATCATTGGCTTTTAGCAGTCAATACAATTGTAAAATGTTTGGCGCGGTGGTTGTGAGCAAAATTTTGAAAGTTTATTTGATCTCACGTATATCGGTCCCATTGCTGATCGGCGCTGACGGAGATGGCGTTGAACATTGGTTTGGGCATCGGAAGACCCATGAACGGGTAGGCTGGGGGTGGAGGGGCACCATTCACTGGTAAACTATGACTCAGAAAGCCGCTTGGTACGTTGTTTGGTGAATATTGGTTTGGTGAGCTTTGGTTGCTTTCTACGTCATATCTTTGTGAGCCAGAAACGTCATAGTTATGGTTTTCTCTATTGTATGATTCATGGTGAGGGGAAAGATGCTCCAGTTTGACCGGGTGGTCGAGATCTCGGTATTTACACTGGGTTGAACCTTGGTAAGGACCATGTGGGTTGGAGGAGAGGGAAGAGTTCATATGAGCAAGGGGTGGGGACTGCTGCTGGGAAGGTGGTCCTTGTGGAGGTGAATGCTGCTGAGGCATCTCGTAGTGAGGTGGAATGTTGTTGTTGTTGGTATTATTCATGGACGACATGGCGTAAGATGGGACGGTGGTGCCACTGCTGGACACTCTGTATGGTGACGCCCAGGTGGTTGGTGTAGAAGAGGTGGGGCCGTAGCCGTAAGGTGGGTAGCCGTGTTCTCCGTGATTGGCCGCCTGGCTGTTGAGAGGATGGTAGGGGTTAGGGGCACCATTGGGAAGGAGATACTGGTCTAACTCGTCATCATTAAGGTTATCCAAACTTATCACCTCTGTACTTAACTGGTTCATGTCCACTCGGCTGAAATCGATGGGTTGAGCTTGGCGGTGTCCTAAATAAATAAATAGATAAACATTTGGTCAATATATGGTGTATATACCATAAGTCGTTTGTCTTACATAACAGATTTTATAGATTATGTCTGTAAAAAATCAAAGCTGGATATCAAGTCTGGAAATCTTAAATTATAGCTGACATACAAGGTAGAAATTTCTATTGGTTTACTTAATAAAATTTGTCGATGGTAGGGAAAGGTGTGAATTACCTGCTAGGACTGCTCTTGCTCGGGAGCGCTCCATGCTACATTTGTCATGTTGGTTGGGTGTGGTTGGAGGTGTGGGTGGGCCATGATTACTGGTTGGCTGACTGGAGCAATCACTGGAACATTCCCCGTCACTGAGGGTCGAGGATGGAGAATTATCCTGGAGGGTTTTAAACATTACTGATGACGAGACCGAGTTGGAATCCCCGCCACTGTTCCCTGCTCCTTTCAAAGGTTTCCTCCGGCGAGGCTGGTACTTGTAGTCCGGGTAGTCCTTCTTATGTTGGACTCGCAGTCTCTCAGCTTCGTCAATAAACGGTTTCTTTTCCTCTTCCTTCAATAATCTGAAATTAACATAAATAAACTTTGAGATTAAAAGTTTCTCAAACAAAGCTACTGCATTTGCAAAACAGCAGTGAGCTAAACTTAGTTGCCCTCCAGTTGTTTTCAGTGTGGCAATGTTGTCTACAATAATTTTAATTAGCTGCACTTTCAATTCCTTTGCCTGCAAGAATTTCTTTATTTTGAAGCTGATTTAGGGTGGAGTGGCTATGAGAACATTCCTTGGTTAGCGGTAAGGGCGGGATGGGTATATGGTTTGAAGGGAGATCGGATGGCTGCCATATGCTACCTGGAGGCCAAAGAAGCTTAAATACTGCCTTCAAATCAATGCAGCCGTCATGATAGTCTGCCGTATTATAAAAGATATGCAGATGATCTCGGGCACAATTGTAATCAGGTTTATCTAGGCTTGGTGAAGATGCAGGCTTGTTATGGCAGCGCTAGTCCACATTGTTTTCTGTGTCGTTCAAAATCAACCCATTGGCTGCATAACATCTTCGCATGTTTTCGTTCACGTGCCATAAAGTTAAAGCATGTGGCGTATTAATACATGTGAAAGAAAGGTCAACAAGAATGGCAAGTCGAGGGATTGTCCAATAAGCCGGCGACGCGGGTCAGAAGTTGACAATGGAAGGCTGGTAGATGAGCCGTTATTGATCGGAAGAGAGGAGTTAACGTGTGGCCGGAGCTTGTCGAGATGCGGCCAAATTAATTCGATATAGGCGACGTCACACATCGGGATTTACTCAAGATTCTGTTTATTTGGCCTTCAATTGAAAGAGACAATACTATTAACAAATACTGCAAACAAATAGAGCCCCTAGAGATCAAACCGCACAAGGCAGTGACGCCCGACATAGTTTTACTTTTCCCAAGTATAATCATTTTGCACATGGAACTCTTTTTTATGTCCGGAAGTAGCGTTATGTCTCTTTGGTATGTTGTTTAGTTGACTTAGCGTTCTGGTTAAAGCGGACATCTTCAATCCACAGACACTCTAAATAAACATTAACGTTTAACAACCGACAGAACAGGAAGACTGCGAAATTGTCATAAATTAAACAGACACACATGCGAACGTTCTGCAACATTTTTTTGTCTCCTAACTTCTTTATTTTCTAATGGCGGCTTACTGATTTATGTAAGCTGGTGGATTAGCGCGAATTTATGCCACATTGTTTAGAAGTCAACGATTCCTTTAAATCCACGTGCAACATTCGACAATAGTGTATATAAAGTCCAACAAAACATGGATGGAAAATTGCATATTTGTCCACACTTTCAACTATAAAATAATTATAAAATGTAGTTACGCAATCGCCCTCAATTCGATATGAGGGGATCATTTTTGATTTCTGATATAATTTTTTAAACTGCTATAAGAATGCGATTGGTGTGCCTTAATTAAATCCTATAATACATCATTATTAACTTTCGCTAAATATATGCAGAAAATATATCTGCTATTTTGTTAATTAACTCGCTAAATAATTAATATAATTAATACCAAACTGTTGAAAGGAGTTCTCCACAGATGGATATAAAACTCTGAATCTAAGTCTAACTTTTTTATTTCTTAAAAGAGGAATTTCTGTTATCTTCACACTTCTGAAATTAAAAGAAAGTGCGACTTCTGGTTTAATTGCCAAATTCTTTATCAGATATATATGTCAACGATATAGCCGTCATATTTATAGGCGCATTATTTTATGGCGCCAGTATTACCTGTATCTCAAGTATATATCTCAACTAGATGTAGGGTTTTAAAGTCAGTATATTCCGAGAGTCTTTGTATCTTGTATTTTCATTCGACACAATCTATCTTGTTAATTTCTACACCTCTATTAGATCGCGTAAACAAGGTAGGTGTTTAATAAGGCCGATGGTATAGGGGCTGGGAGATTATAATTAAAACTGATAAACGTATAAACTGACGCCAGTGAAACTATCAAAAAAATGTAGTGGTTTATAACAGGCTTTTGGCTCGTCTGTTAATATGACAAGTCGATTCATTAAACTTATTTATTAACCCATGTACGAAATGTAACACCGTTTATTTCAAATTTCATATAGCTATTCTGTTAAGACAACGGTAAAATGATAATAAAAAATTATTATCCTCTTCTACGCCTGCGGCTTAGAACTTTCGTGATGAGAGTTTGAAATTTAAGTAACATAAAACTCAACGGTTAAAGTAGCCAGTCAGGCGTGATATCTGCTGAATGAAACGACCCTGCTTCAGCCACCCTGCGTACTTTTATCAATGTCTTACACAAAAAACAGAGATAGAAAAAAAAAGACGTAAAAAAAAGAAGAAAAAAAAGAAACAACAACAACAACAAAAGAACAGCTCATTCAAAAGTTGTAAGTTATGAATATATTTATATCTATACTACGAGGCAAGTAAAACTTTCTTTCTATACGTTAAAAATATATTCTATGAGGCAATCAAAATTCTCTTTCTCTACTATAAAAATATGCTATGAAAAATTAAAACAAAAATTGTTTGGTTTTAAAATCTTTTGCAAAAATGTAAGTGTTACTTTAGTCGTTTTCGCTGTCCATGTTCTAGAAAATGCTGTTGTTCTTTAAGCCGAACGTTGCGTTGTTATGATTTCATTCTATTTTAGTAGCATAGCACTGCCACTTGTCAGATCGCAATTATAAATAGAGACTGCAATTGGTGGCACTGGGTGGGTGCACTGAGTCACCCTCGGGGCAATCGAGGGCTTGTTTAAGTTTTAACAACTTAACTCATGTTCAAGCTTTATTTTCCGAAGACGATGATGATGTTAACTGATGATGATAGCGATGTTGATGGTAGAAATGACTTGTGTATTGTTTATGTGACTGTAAACATATGGTCGGTGTATGTGGTGTAGTCATTGCATACAGATGTTGGTAGGAGGGTGACCGCAGCATCCCACCACCAGTTTCATCACCTGCACACAGGAAACCCCTTATCCTGGCTACATTATTCGGGACATAGATGTGGTGAGAACGCGTTCCGCTTTCCTATTATGTGAAGTAAACTAAGCTAAAATTCTCACAATCGTGAGATCATCAACGTAAATAAAAAACAAAACAAAACTAAATAACAAAGGACTTTCATATTCGAGGAAAATCTGCACAATTTTCAAAATGCCGGTAAAATTTGAAAGTGATCGAGTTGAATATAAGAGTTAATATCGGGCAAGTCTTATGCTTCCAGTCCTGTTTGTATTTGTTCAATTCTAGTGGTGTTAGTTTAAAATTTCAGACCTAATGACCCAGTTCTTACACTCCGACAGATTTTAAAATCGCGCTACATTTTTTGACTCACGAATAGTAACTAAAAAGGCCTCATTACATCACAATCTAAGTAAAAATATAAACAGCTGTACTACGAACAAGAAACAAAAATAAGTAACAATCATTATTTTTTTAAAACTTGAGTATTTGAAGCAATAGAAAATTAAATCGTACAAAACCCACGAATTTACGTCTGTAATTCAAAAGCATTTTGGGGGAATTACTTGTTATAATGTACATTTTTAGCTTGTCATCTAATTGACCCGTCTTTTAATTTACAAGAATTAAGATATACGATAAGTAATAAATTTAAAAAAAGCATATAATCGGCTTAAGTGGCAATTTACGATTAAAACGGAAATGTGTGAACCAGTGCAAAAGGCAAGTGGAATATTCAGTCAACCGTACAAGTATATTACCTCCAGGTAATAAAAGGTTAATTTGTGTATTGTTTGTTTACCATATGCATATTATGATTGAAAAGAATTCCATCTTCTAAATTCAATCGGTAAATGTGTGAACGTATTGAAAACAATATCAACGTGTGTTACATGGTTGTACTGGATTTTTTTATTAGTGACAATTGACAAATGAAAAAATATATTCATTTTTCCAAAAATGGATTACAATTCATGAAAACAGAAGAATCATCTTTGTGTAATATATGAACTCCCAAAGGTATATGTCTGAACAGATCTGGATTTGTTATATGTAGCATACTTTCCTCCTGTCCAACAACCTTACATTAGATAGTGCAAGACATTAAGACCTCGTGTAAACATTTGCTAAAATTCTGCACAAACACATGTCTGTTTTTGATCCATTTTGCACAACATGAGGTAACGAATAAAGCTAGATATAGTTTCGATCTGTACACTTAAATGTATGCTGTGTATTACACACATATGAATCAGAGTCCTTTATTTTTACTTCCTATTTGTGATGACCTAGAAGTTGCCTGGGATAAGAATTACCTACTTTAGCAAATGACAAGAAATAAGTCCTTGAGCTATTTTAAATTTAAGTGCTGATTTTTAGAAGCCTTTCAAACTTTTAAATTAAGCGGGTAGTCATAATACATTCACGTTTATATCTCTTTCCCTTGTTATAGTACAGTAAAAAAGACTTGGCTGTTTTACATTCATTATTCATAAACGAATTCCTTAATAAGTTTTAGATGGAAAAGATGTGTATAAAAGATAGAGTGAAACTGGTTTAACGACTAGTATAGTTAAGCTGTTTAATTCATGTAAGTGAGCCTGGCTGGGGTCCCTGTTGGAAGCAATGGAGTGTGAAATAAACCTGAGTTTACCACGAGTCTACTCTCACACTTTACCAAGCCCGGGACTTTCATTCACCAGTTTTTTTTCTCATGTACCACATAGTAGCTGTACCCATCCCATCCATCCAGCTACTCTCCAACTTCTTACACCCGGTTACCGCAACTCGGATAACCACCTGTTTATGAGGAGGTACTTTTTCTATTAAACGTTGCTACTAGGAGATTTTAGTCTTAATTCACAAATCCGTAATATGACACTTTATAGTTTACTGTCCACTTTTAGCTAATTACTCGTATATATAGGCATATAGACCCTTTTCATTATACTCCACAGCTATCAGAATAATGCGATTTTCATGTATACCTATTGGTGTTAAAGACATTTTCGTGGATCCCCACAACCCCTGAAATATTACAGGTGTTAATTGTGGTGGATGTAATGACTGGGCACATCTTTAAACTATTACCTGTAATTCCTTCTGTTACGGCTCCTTATTCCATGTGTTTCTGTGTTTAGGTTTAGTGTTTTGTTCCTGTTGATTATTCCCAGGACTTTCAGTCATAGTCACTATAAATATTTACCGAGACCTTAAGTGTTGCAATTTACGTATAAATATCTTCAATATGAGCCGTTCATTTGTGGATCGCATGAAAGAGCCAGAGATTTTGACCTTAGCGGGCAGACAGTCATCGGGATGGCAAAGAAACTCAATCCAGTCAGAGACTACTTGGAAGGCTGTTGGAAACTTTGTCACGGCTTACAAGCAACAATGATAGAAAATACGAGCCAAAAGAAACGACACATTGCCCAGAAAGATGGAGCACTTGTCACGCGCTGAAAACTAAGTTACACACGTTTTCCCAAGCTTTCAAAACAGATTCTTCCCAAGGTCTGAGCGTCTATGTAACTCCAATCTAACTCTTGACACTCAGTGTCCTCATAACTCTGACAGCCATATCTATATCATTGAAAATTATCTCTCCTAACAGCAGTATTATCCAGACAGTATAGTGGGCGCTATAACCTGAATTCTTTTTATTTTGCTAGTTTTAGGTTGGATTTATTAAAGCTGATAATAAAAGCAAAATGAAAGTAAGTCAATATTCTATTTCAATTATTATAATTTAATGCACAAAAAACCCCTCTTTGTTCAAATGGTCAGTGTAAGTTGAATAATTAGTGTTTTGGCATTTAAATCATTGTCAAATCGCCAAGACGGAAAATAATATTTCACTTGGGTATTTATGGAGATAACATTTTGTCTATTTCTTTGAGGATTTAATTATAGCAATTTACTATTAGATCGTGAAAATGTTTCTTAAGTAAACCACTCAAGCTTTATAAACAAATGAAGCATAATTAATGGGCTGTAAGAGTATTCAGACTATTTTAAGAAGGGTTTCAATGTTCAGTTAAAGTTAGGACCTGTTATAGAGAAGGAAAACGACTCAAACACCATGTTTTACATCTGTCCTGTACAGCGAATGTAGCGCAATCTGTAGAGTTAGTTTGAGAGCCGATATAAACGATATCAGATGTTGGTGTTTATAAGAGCCGGTTGCAGGCACTGTCACTCAATCCGCCTCCCCGCGAGTCCCGTGTCACCGGGACCAAACTAACGTAACAGGTCTCTTGATATCTCAGCCTTCATCTATCACCGACTTCATATTTATGTGACAGGCGACTAATATAGGGGAGGGGTGACGTTAAAAAATTACGAGGCTTGAGATTGGGAAACTAATATGCGCATACGGGTCTAGTAGCCGTTGATTATATCACCAATATTAGAGACGTACGGGCGGTGCTTTGACAGTTTGTTGTTTTAACACCACTCGTCAATCACTACTTCATAACATAACGGTATATTAGAGTCCTAAGTTGGCGGACTATCGGAGGGCGTTAAGACGTCAGTATGATCCAATATCAATAGAGTTCATCCGAATAAACAAGGGTTGTCTACCCTGATATCATCACCTTGTCGCCTCCGAGGGTTGGGTCATAAACTTTCACGGCAAACACCGTAGTATCAAATTATACACTAATTCTTTGAACTATAAACATTATTATTTTACTCATCAATCTTGGTAAAAATATTATAGTCTTTGGCCAGAAGTTTATCGCATAATAGTACCATTTATCGCACAGTCCCACAACATACCATTGAGAGTCATCACATATACTAACTACATATGCTTCAATGCAACTGAGGACAGAACATTTTTGTTATTGTTTTACTTTTACAGATCGCAAAAGGACCCAATTGTACAAGATTATGCATCAATTCAATTGTCAAATTAATGGAAACATTATTTTTAAATTAAATAATTTCGTTTAAAATTATAACATTAAACTTTTTATATACAGCCTTAAAACAAAACCAGATTTTAAATATTGCAACTTACCTCCACAGTTTTCCCAGTGTTTTACTGAGTTCGGCATTATGAAGGTGGGGGTACTGATCAGCTAGTTTCCTTCGGGCAGCTTGTGCCCATACCATAAAAGCATTCATGGGACGTTTGATATGTGGTTTTCTCTTCTCCCCTCCGTTAGCTCTGACAGGCATGGGTACCAGGGACCAGTCGTAGCCCTTGAGTACCTGAGAGACAGCATCCTGAATCTGCTGGGGATATTTCTCCGGGTCTGCAAGTGCCGGTAAGTCAAGTCCTACAGGTAACACAGGTTTACCATCCCTGTCTCCAATATCCATTATAGGTACTGGGGGAGACAACGCTAAAGGTGAACCTCGAATACTCTCCTCAGAGTCACTCATTCTGTTAGTAAACGTAAACTCAAGTCCGTGTGTATTCTCTCGAGTTGAAGTACTCGTGATAATATTGTAAAGATATCTACTCAGACTTGTTCGTTCAGGTGGCTAAACATCAACTGTCTTATATCCCACACGGACCTGCATTTGATACGACTGCGTGTGTGTGATTGACATATATGCAAATGAGCCAGGAGCTAGGCTCCGCCTACTAGATGTGTAAATGGCGATGGGTTGAATGCACATCAAACGTGTTGGTGGTGATACATCCTGCTAACAGTGTCGTTTTCAATGTTTATCTACTTTCTCAACTTTCTAAGAACTACGGAGGGGAAGGCTTGAGGGATTTTTAACTAGCGAACGCCGGTTAGCCTTAGTTACCGGATGCTTTTCATTTTAGAGAATTAAGAAAACCGTAAACACGAGGGTGGCCTTGGGCGAAAATCTGGGGCTATATTTTGGTGGTGAAGAAGTTTGTAAAAATGTAATATAGCTGGCTGTCTAAGACAAGCCAATAATCCGTAGGTCTTCTGTTTATATTTTTTAAGAGTCGACCCATGGGTATTGGGATCATAAAGTGCACCATGACCCGTGCCCCACGCCCGAGGCTACTTCAAATTAAAGCAGTCCAGACGAACATTCCCACCAATGTGTAGACTAAGAATATGTATCGCTTCCCGCGGTGGAGTGAGACAGTGCGATACAAATTGTCCTATCTTATTTCATACCATGTATTGAACTGCGAATAAATTGTGCGATTTTTAATCGGAAAAAGGAGAAAATAAAGCTAATTTGTGTCATTTAATGGTGGAATTTATTTCTAGATAGATAACAAAGACGACTACAGAACGCCTAATTTAAGTCTGTGTTTTTTCAAAAGTCTTGAAGCGATAAGATAAAATATCGGTAGTCGCTGAATGAAGCTTGTCCCATATACAGAGCGTCGCGACTATGGGAGACAAGTTACTTTATGTTAGGGCGAGTTGAGTTGTCCGGGCGGGATCTGTAGACCAAGGGCCTCTCATATCACCGTGTGTTGACAAATCCGCGGAGTCGTCCTGATCCTGAGGCCATAAATCTACTCCCTGGCATCTTATCCTAGTCTTAAGTCCTGACGTCACTTCATTCACAAACTCTTTAGATATGATGAATATTAGAATGAATATATCCTCTTATGCAGAGACTGAGTTCGGAAGAATTTTAAAATATTCATTTTACTTATTTTTTAATACATCAAATTGGCTAGAATATACTTTCTTCCGAGAAGATTTACCTAAACGTAACATATCGCTTAATTATTTTTTTTTATTATTAAAAAGGAGGATCGGATTGAACTAAAGACATGATGCATACACACACACCACGCGCGCATATATTTACTATATGTTAGTCACACTGGCACGGGGGTGTCGATTTAAACATTAAAACCGATGAATCATCTTATGTTGTAGATAAACTCTCAGAAACAAGTTTCTAAGTAGAACTCAATCTCGACTTGTTATTCGTTTCTGAAGGTCATCTCGAGAGAAGCTAGGTAATCAGAATTTAGATGCAGTGGAAATGTGTGATAAATATATTGCGCACTGATATTAAGACAGATGTTTAAAACTAGTCTAACTCCAAAAGGGTATAATAAAGAGATAGAAATTAACTAACAATTATAGTCATTAGATACATAGGAGAGTGAGTTAGGTGCACGATTGGCTTTTCACGCACTTTCTCTCGTTACTTGTCATCTACAGGCAGACCGCCAACGTGTTATCTTTAATGTCACGTGGTGTTTTACCTAGAATAAATGATAATTTAGCCAAGGTGCACCTTAATGAGGAGAGTTTCGTCTTAATTAGCCAATAGATCCGTTACTTAGAGTTTTGTTCCACTTGCAAGCCATACTATTTCTTTGTTATAGGTAGATGCAGACATTTAGGTTCAAGATGTGAGGGGACCATTAAAACGCATGCTATTGGCTGGTCATATTGGAATACAAAATACATTTTGTCATTATTAAAGCTTTCACCCGGTTCCAAGTTGAAACCCAAAGGATACAGCGTTTGAAGCGACTTAATCCAATAAGTGTCTCTCTCTAGGCGTTTTTGTTTTGAGTACTCTGCAGAAGGGAGTGTTGGTGTTTTTTTGTCGGCATAATTTCAAAATGATTTATAAACGAATAAATAAGAAGAGATAAATGTTGAGCTACATGTGATACCAGCCATAACATAATGGGACTCGAATGATCCGTGGGTCTAAGCCTAAGGAGAGTTTTTGTTTCACCAACATACTGTTTCAGACAAGGGATGAGGTATAGCATTATAATCCTAATCTCATTAAAAATGTCTGCTAAATGAAAAAGAAAATGAGGAAGAAAATTGTGATTGTTCACTGTGTAATATTATAAATCATGTACGCTTTGACGACACAGCTGACAATATAAAAATATTGACCAAAATAAATGTTAAACATTAAACCAAAACATGAGATAAACAAATCCATCCAGAACTGAAAACATGACGTAGAAAGCTATTAATTTAGAACTCGAAACCTTTATTCTTGTCGGAATATTAACATCATACTATACATTAAAGGAAAAGTTATTTTGTGTTATTAATATTCTTGAGAACATTTATATTTAACAACTAATTACTTTTAGAATCGATGGAATAGTGTATGTGTGGTATATGGTAAGTACAGAAAGATAGAGTGGCAGGCACAATTGAGCGGGTTTACAGGATGTAGACAAGCGGCACACTTCAGTGACCATCTGTTGGTGGACAGCCGCTCCTATCACTGTGCCAGGGGAAACTATGGAAGCTGATGTAGACCACTCTCAGTCTCTTGTGTTTTCTAACACGACTTGGAACAATGGTCGTTGCAGCACATTCGCGTCTTTCAGAGTTTGAGTATTTGGTCAAAATACATGTTTCTGGTTTCGTTGCTTCATGGCCACGGTTCCTAAGTTTAGCTGTCAGCCGAACAAAATGTAAAAACATTGAATTACATATGGCTGCAACTGTCTTCCGTACAATAGAAAGAGATGGTAACGGCAACAAGGTGGAACTGATTAACCTTAATTGAGGGGGGGCAGATAGATGTGTGGAAGTGAAGAGAAGCAAGCGTTAAGCCGGCACGCGGGGGTGTTGGCGCCGGCACAACATCTACAAACTCTTTATAGACCATCGACTAATCTGTGTCTTGGTCGACACGTTAATTCACACCTTAAACCGTTGTCAAGTGTGTAATAAGTTGGACACAAAGGGCCATAAATGTTTATTGCACACTTTATAACTGTTTGATAACACACATTGCGGTAAATTCATAATTAATTTTGACAATTAATAGACTCGCGGAACATCTTCCACATGTTTACTAGAACTGTTTACAACCGTTCCTAATCGTGTAACATCCGCCAGAAGTCTGATAATCGGACCTCTCGATAAACATTACTGGGGTTTGAAGATAGGGAATTCGGTATTGTTCCAATGATTCCACAAAGCTTCGTTTCCTGTATAAACCACATGTGAGTCGGGACTTAAGTCAAATCTACAATTACATTTATTGGTAGGCACTCTTTTGTAAACACTTGAAATTTTATTATTATACTAAAACGATGGGTCATATTGCCTGTGTGATACGAAGCGTACCGGTCATAAAGACCCGGATGATCATCCTGCAATTAACCAATATATTCACACTTTATATCATATTGTGGAAAAATGTTGAATTTCAGTAATTTCTAATAGACGTTTATGCTCAATTTGTTGATGTTTACTTAATAAAACGATACAAGATAAAATTGTAAGAATTTATCTAGTTCCTGCATGGTAAACCTTAGATTGTTTTGAAACAGGTTTAGGGCATATAGGCTGAAAAGAAAAGAATATGCTTAACTGGGTTTTGTTTTTTCCTTCTGATAAACCTTCGTGTAAAAGTTTTTTTGTGGCCTACATTGGTCATTTTGTGTAATTTCCAGAGACTTTCTTGTCAGAAATGTTTTGTGCCTTCTATTGTTGTCTTGCAGAGTAAATTTATTTCATTAAGTTTAAAACTATTTATTTAAATATGAAAGTATACGAAGTTGACAATATTTATTATATTGTTTCATTTCTTATTACATAAAAATAACACTATTTCTTTAAATGAAGTTTGTAATAACTAATGTCATGTATAGTTTACTAGTTGTTCGTTTTATCTATATATAGATTGTGGCTATCTTTATATTAGTGTAATACATGGCATATTTTGTCTATTTGTAAAGAAACTTTCTGACATAAACAGGGAAGAATAAGAGTCTGATGTCACGTGACCGATACGCCGCAGTCAGCATCTGGTATGAATATTTAGAAGTTCACGTAAAAGCTGTACTAGAGGACCCCATAAAAAGTTGTCAGAATCCTCGAAATTTTACATAATTTGTTATTTTGGGACGGAAGCAAGACAATTAATCAATTAATTATAGGATAGAATAACTTTGATATTAAAAAGAAGTCAAAGATGAGTCATTAGTTATCTCTTGGAGTTCAGAGTTATCGCATCTGTCATATTTATAAAGGGATTGGTATTTCAATCAGCAGTGATAGTCCTATGTACATTTGAAGAGTCCACTTTTCGAAATATAATATGATGGACGCCTGTACTCGATTTAACTTATATCGAACCAACAAGGGAAAATATCAATTTTGTTAACAAAATTTAAGTTTAATTATCATTCCTACAATGCAGCGGCAGTCGGTGGTCTGGCAGATCTATATGTGGTCGTCATTTACTGATGGTGGTTTGGTGCCTGGTACTGCTGGTCGTGGGTTCGATTCCCACATCCCACATAAAACTGTTGTAAGATCTGTTCCAAAACGAAGAAAATGTAACCTCAAAATAAGGAAAATACATTAATGTTTCTCGTTTTAGTTTTCTGGAATATATTGTTCATGTGTTGTTGTGGTATCCCCACCCAGACCCTCCATTCGTCGCCTTACTTAAAGTTTTCGTTTCACAGTTGTTAAAAGGTTATTTAGGAAATTATGCCCCCAAAAATCTCCAATTATATACTTAAAAACATTTCTTTGGTTGATTTTACCAAGAACAGTTTATAGAACACGATAAAATGTACAAGTAATGCAAATGTACAAGGGGCCTACATTTTTCAATATCTGTAGCTAATATATATTATTGTTGGAGGGG
>JAQQZZ010000012.1:1006675-1026385 GCA_030265115.1 Mopalia vespertina
GCATTTGATAAAAACCGCCGCCGTCTTACCCCATAACTTGCGTATAGAGGGCTTGGTCATAATCAAGGACCATTTTGAATGTAGTTATATTCGGTATATTACCGAAAATTGTTTGGTAGTCGCCTGCGAATTACACCTGTATAAATAAATACACCAGGACTATGCTTTGATGTCATTCAGCTGTGGATCAATGCAATTCCTTTTTTAAAGATACTAGAGTACGCCCCAATCATACAAATAAAGGTACTTACAAATTTAATCATACATTGTACTTAAATAAAAAAATTATACTATTTTATGTTGACACACATTAAACATTTTAAAATTTTAAGCAGGTGAATTTTTTTTGTAACTGTGGATACAAGTAGAGACCTGTCTCGTGACTTCCTGGTAAGATAATGATGGTGCGGGTGTATCCCAAAGTTGCAGTCTGCGTTGACAAGCTAGGTGGTTACAAAATGGAGGCATAGGTGAGGAAGATACGGCGACGGAGCCACACTGTGTGACTTCCTCATATACCTGTTGGTCGACAGGCGGACTCGGTCCCGTGAACAGTACATCGAAGTAGGATTAGTCAGCGCACTCGCTAACCACTAAGCAACGGCCGCGGGCCCTGTAGTGACGTAGTGAAAGGTGTGTTATTGTAACTCAATTACATTCTACCTTTAAAACGGTTTTCTCTAATCCAAATTTTCTAAACAAATGCATTTCACTATTTGCATGTCATCGAAGGTAAAATTTCGCTTGAGTCATTATTGTATTTAATAGCATCTAAGTTATTGGTAAGGTTTCATTAGGAGTAATCAGCCATTACACACCCGTCACAATATATCCTTGGGGAATCTTGTAGCACGTCACTAATATCATTGTTGACGACAGCTCCAACTGACGATATTACACCGCATGGTGTCTGCCTCCGAGGTGTTCATTTACAAGCGTGCGTGAGACCGGTGTCGAATTGTAGCGAAAACGGACTAGATTTATTGATCACTTGGGAACGAGATAAGACTTTATAATAAAAAAAGCACTGCTCATGTTGCAAGTAAGATATCTAAAGAATATAGTTTGATGACTAGGTGGGTAGCAATAGAATGCTGGAACAATTGTAATGCGCGATGGGACGATAGCAACTTCTCGACTTCTAATATATCCACTGTGTCACTGAATCACACAGCGGGTGGTTGGAGGGAGCTTCATGTTGCCCTGGTGCTCTCCAATCTAAAGGGGAACAGGAAGCCGATCGGTTTGCCGTTACGTGTCTAAATTAACCCAAAATACGGCGTTGAACTCCAAACAAACAAACAAACAAACAAACAAACAAACAAACTGAATTACACGCAAACATGCTCTATAGCGTAACTGATTGTTGGTTTGATTGATGTTTAACGCCGTACTTAATATTAATTTACTCACATGACGGATCACATTGAACAGCAATCAAATGATACTAATTTATTTTGTGGTCACTATTATTGTTCAACGGGACATACCCAGATGTCCAGACAGCAACCAACAACCCTATGCATAGAGTTAAGAAAAAACAATTTCTTAACTGATAGGCCTACGATTTCAAGCTTTGAAATAGACAAATTACAATTATTATGCTCAATGTTCGAATTTAGTTGGAAACATCGTCAAATGAAAGTATAATAGCCAAAAACAAAAGAGATAATTTAACTGTAAGAATAACTCATAACACTATGTTGTAGTCTGAACCCCTTTCATCAAACTTACTGATACGATATAGAGGTGGAAAGCATTTGGGATTATTCTAATGTATTTTCTTATTTGACACAAAAAATCTGTTAAAAAGAGCTGTAACGGTTTTCAAATCACAGTATTTCGGAATTGTAACTTGTCATTGTGACATCTGACTGCCGGTCGCTACCAGACCATACTACACTTATGACGAAATCGCTTGCACACTAGATCGTATAACGTTTGCTATAAATAAATATAAAATAAATAAATAATTGACACTTCAACAGGAACATCCTTGTTATAAAACCATTGCCAACGTACCATCACCAACCACTTTATTTCCATCCGTACAAAATCATACCACTTTTCAAAGACGATAAAATATTTATTAGATTCGACATAGTGGGTTCAGCCTTACTTGCGATCTCCACAGCTGTACAAGTATACGTGAAGCCCGTGTCGAATCGCATATACGAACGAAACTGTATTGATCTACTGGGAACACGGCAATACTTCATACAGAAAACGTGCTATTCGTGTTAAACGTAATATATCTAAAGAATACAGTTTGATGACAAGATGGCGATGGCTTGCTGGGACGAATGTCGTGCGCGATGGCAAGTCAAGCCTCATAGATTTTATTTAAATACATAATGTGATAGATCCTATTAAACGTTTCATATCTGTATACAGACACGCAACTACTTAGACGGAAGGATAATGAACCCGACACTAGATACTATCATTAAGAGGCTCATTAGAAAAATACTTCATGTTTTGCCGAGTATAGCAATGCTGTCTTTTCTTAGCACTAGAGGAAAATGAATTTTACCAGCAGCATTAAACACCTCACATTTTATGGTTGCGCTTGTGTCAGTTATTGTTGGAATACACCGCCGTTATATACGTGAAATACCCGTAAGCGCGGCGTAAAACACCAATCAATCAATCAATCAATCAATCAATCATGTGACTGAACAGTACAGTTGTTTCATCGTATGCCATGCATTCTATTAATAATTGTATAGTGTAACTACATACCGTTTTCAAGCTTACTTTAATTGTCTGCATTTGCGTTTGTATTGGACAAATTCGTGCAAAAACCGATGGGTTGAAATAAAGCAATCAACTGAGTTTAAAATTTACAAAATGACAAAACAATAGTTCTGCGTTAAATCTTGCGAAGAGGCCTTTAACGTCGTACATAAGGTTATTTCACTCACAAGAAGGCGTTCCAAGCCATTGGGTGAAGGAAACCACCCTCGACTCCACTGGCAACAAACAAAGACAAGACGGGACAAATTCAGGACACACGGACGCAATACAAAGACATCACAGACAGGTCGGCTTCCTGTTCCCCTTTAGCTCTGACAGTACCAGGGCAACAGGATGCTCCGTCCAACCACCCGCCCTTCCAAGCCCAAACGTAAATTAGGTATATTTAATTACCGTCCGAACAAAAAATTATTTGTTAACCTAGCTGAGTAATTACTATAAAGGCCGTGCAGCGTGCCCTAATATAGTATACATTGAGAGAGGCTTAGTACGACCACATCCACCGACAATATGTGATCTCACCTTCAAACCGGAGATTTTCCGAGACAATCGTGGGGACCCATCGAACGTTATGAACATATATTCAGCACAATCTCCTACATTTGTTTCTAGTGACATTTAGTTGAATTTACAACCACTATCATGTCGTTCAAAAAGTAAGTAAGACAACTTATTCTCTACAAATACGATGTTGTCCACAATGCTGTGCCAATTGGGAGCTAGGATCGCCGGGACATTTCAGTTACATCGCAATCGATTGATGCTAAGTACTACATTGTTCCAAAACGGTTCTGTACTTTGGAACAATTTAGTATTTAGCATCAATCGACGATCCAATTGGGGCAGTGTTGTGGTCAATGTCGTATTTGTAGAGAATAAATTGTCTTACTTTTCCTTTCCCTGAGCCCAACAATTGCATTTAATTGAACAGACAAAATGCATCAATCTGTTTATTTTCGGAACAAGTTTTGTTGTAATATGTATACTTTTACGGAATTGATGATCTAGGGATATCTACAGGGGAACTACAACAGTACATATAGTAGAGTTACCATGCAATTCAACAAATAAACCACTAGCACAACCAGGTATTGAAATCAGTCTCGTGCAGCTTTAATTCTTGCAGAAATTACTACCACTTATTAAAATCCGTTCCACTGTTTGTGATATATCCGGTTATTTTTATTCAACATAATAATATAAAAAATACCCTTATTTATATAAAATCTCGAAAGTGTTATGTGTCTGTCGTCTCCATTGAGCGGCACTGATGACTGCATTAGACTGCCCCGATATATCAGAAACAATGTGGGCGTATAGTATACACCATTCTCAGACAACAGCCCCCGTACTTCCGCTTCCGAACTGTGTGATAGTCATTCTAATCTTAAACAACCAACTCGTTCTTTCTTTCGTCGAGACTTGCTTTCTAATGCCGCATTCTCGCAGTGCCATATGAAGTAACGATTTGAGGTGCTTTCCCTTTTTTGGGGAGTTTTGATTGGTCAGTTGTTTCGAAATTCTTCATTGACCAATCAAAATGCTGCAAATAAGGGGATCCCTTAAGTTGTACCTACAAATCGAACCCCGAGAATAAACCTTATATACGGTATTGATGAGACAACCATTAGTTCACCAAAGAAGTAACTTAAAATTAGAACACATAATTATATTTAATACACGCATAATGATTTGACGAGCACGGTGTAGATTTAAAGTAATCATACGTTATATACCAGTAACAATGAATACCAATTACCCCTGGGTTTCTGCTCGCCTTTGTATCATTAATTAGGATGCAAATGAGAATAAAATAATAAAAAAAATCAGAGAAAATTTAAAGACTTCGTATTCGAAAACTATTTTGGTTGTCGGACGACATAAAGACGTTATAATGAGCTGCCCAAATGACATTTCTGTCCAATGGCCGCTTATCGGAAGACTGAACTGAATGTATACTGTTTAATTAGGTTACGTTATTTGAAGCATTATAGTCCCACTGAAAAGGTTCAGAAGATACAGCAAGACCCCATGGAATCTACTTTAAAACCGTTGTCAACAATATAAATGATCTAGACATTGGGTCTATATTATACCAGATCATGTTTGTATGCGTGATTTGTTTTCCAATTAACCGAAATAAAAAAAGAATGGCAAGTTGATATATATCGCAATGCCTTATACTAATCAAAAGCTTGATGGCTGAAAATACACATTTATAGTGAAAATTAAAAGAACGGAGAGCTAAGTTTGAGCAGCGAGATTTATTTGTGATTCACAGTTGACAGATTTCGATCTCACACATATCTCTTATATGTGTTGCGACAAAAGCAATTGAACCAAATAATAAAAACCGAGTCATGCGTTTATAAGGACTGTTTCATTATCTCCAAGCGTTATCGTGGCTGTGTTGTAAATGGACGTGCGGTATGTAATGCATTGACAAACGACAACAGGAAAAACAGAGTGTGGAGTGATTAGAAGTTTATATGTCATTCTCAAGGCTGCAAAATCATTCCGGTTACTCTATACTGTGAATACTGCTTGAGTTTGTTTGTTTGTTTGATTGGGGTTTAACGTCGTACTCAATGGTATTTCACTTATATGACGACAAAATGTCCACTTCACACTGCTATTTGCCTCATTACGGTGGAAAACCAGGGGAAAACCTCGTAAAAACCACCCCCGCGATTGTCGGAGCCACATCGTGACTCATTCATGCATACTGCTTGAGGAATTGTCTGTAAATATATGCTGATACATTTGGGAAACTTGATCTTTGTAGAGATAATAATCAGCGTATAATATTTGTGATTAAAACATGTCAAATTGAAATACGGAAAGAAAAATTCTGGACATTGCGAGTACAGAAACGTATCGGCGATAACGGTATCCTCACACAATAACAATCAATGCTTATACCGATACATTGATTTAGAAAGGTTTCCATATAAAATCGTCTCTTAACACCCTCGTGGCATTTATTTAATGTCACATTTATTCACTAAATTTAGTACATTGATAAAAATTCTGATATCCACTGTATTCGTGTGTATCGTTGAACTGTCTGGATCCCGCGTATCGTTGAACTGTCTGGAACCCGTGTATCGTTGAACTGTCTGGACCTCGTGTATCGTTGAACTGTGTGGATCACATGTATCGCTGAACTATCTGGATTCAGTGTATTGTTGAACTATCTGGTTAATGTGTATCGTCGTACTGCCTGGATACTGTGTATTGTTGAACTGTCCTAATCTAGTGTGTCGATTATGAACTGTCTGAACCACGTATATCGGTGAACTTTCTGGACCCCGTGTATCGTTGAACTTATGGATCCTGAATAAAGTTGTATTGTTTGGATCATGTATATCGTTGAATGGTCTAGATCCCGTATATCATTGGAATGACTGGATCCCATGTACCGTTGGAATGGACCCCGTGTATCGTTGAACTGTCTGGAATCCGTGTATCGTTGAACTGTATGAATCCCGTGTATCATTGAAATGTCTGGATCCAGTGTATCGTTGAACTGACTGGATCCTGTGAATCATTGACCTGTCTGGTAAACGTGTAACGTGAAACTGTCTGGGTCCTGTGTATCGTTGAACTGTCTGGATCCCGCATATCGTTGAACTGTCTGAATGCTGTGAATCGTTGAACTGTTTGTTTACTCTGTATCGTTGAACTCTCTGGATCCCATGCATGATTGAACTGTCTGCATCCCGTGTATCGTTGAATTGTCTAGATCCCGCGAATCTATTTCTACTTATGTTTTACTTCCCCTAACGTGGTACTAATTCAGTAGAAGACTGGTCTTAGCTATATTCAGTGAGAACGGAAATCAATCGACAATACGTCCTCCTTTGTATTGACTATTTAGTGCTAACAAATGACCGTGTCTGGTAAAGCTTCAATTGTACCGCTGATCATGGCTCCAGACTTCGACTTTGTGGAGACTTTGAACAGTGACGGAGACTGGTCAAATATATTAACGTGGACGGAGATCAATAAGTATCCGAATTCTCCGATTAGTTTCTTTCTCTTGTGATATATCAGTATGTATAAGCATGTAAAGACATATTCCTACCACATAAAACATGGAAATTTAGCGACGTCATCGGGTTTGAGACCATCCTTTTACCCTGTATGTATGAAAGGAATTGGTTTCGGAGGACGTGGAAAAGACTTTTAGAGATTTTGTTTCCGATTTTCACCAATATAGAAGGCAAACCCGTCATGTAATTTAAATGCCATTGTGAAGGACGTTAAACTCCGCTCAATCAAACTAAAGACATGTGGCTGACCACCTGGCCCTAGGCGGCTAAGCTCCTAAATACTCAACAATAGCCGTGCTAATAGGACTTGTTCTCTCCCTTTCAGTACCCCGATGTGAGGTTTCCTCAAGTTCGCCCCCATTCTATCGACAACGCATAAACGGAGCTACGGAAACACCATTGATTTACATTTTCAAGACGTGTACGCTGTAAACCATTAGCGCTATGAAATATCGTAAATTCAGCGACCTTTAATCTCTTAACAATCAATCAGTCTCAGCCAATTGCCGATCTAAATAGACCAGAACACAGACAAGGAGGTCGTGTTTTTCTGGTCACTGTAACTCTTCGGGTTTGCAAACGGTATTGAAATAAATTCAAATTATCACAAGGTCGGAAATTTCATACATAAGACGGAGAAAAGTTGTTCGAACTTGATAGACTGTACAAGCAGGTCCAGTTAAATATTTAGTCTCAATCGATAATAATTGCTGACTAACAAAAGCAGAATGAGATCTCTACCATAAATAAAAGTTTTTGTCTGATTCAGGGCAGTATGTATGTAGGCCTATGTATGTCTGAATTTCTGAGTGATCACTCAACGGCACTTTTACCGTCGTGATTCGTAACGACAAAATGTGCGATATTGTATAACATCTGTTTTATGTGGAAGTTCTCTCTTGTATTGGGCTTAAATCAAATCTCCCTCCTGATAACTCCGATACGGATAAATGGATCTCAGAAAAAGCATTCAGAAGTAGAAAATCAGAAGCTGTTTTAATAAAAATAGGGCGTTAGTCAATTATATCATTGACCTGAGCGGTAAACGGCTCAATGCGATCGAGCGAATTTTAAACTTGGACTTACGTCAAAGGTATACGATACAATTGGTGGCGCTTTTAGTTAAATGGCTGTGTATTAAGATAACGTTACTAGCTTTTAAGTTTCTATTATAAGATGAAGATGGGTTGTGTAAAAGTTGTAATCCCGTGTGCAAAGGATTAATTCTAATCCAAGGAAAAGCTTTCGCCGTGTGGTCACTACAGGTTTGGAAACCGTATGTATATTTATAGTATCTCATCGTCGCTATAGGGCATGTGATCTGGTGATTATCCCTTTCAGTCCTTCAGCTGCAACCAACAGCAACACTAAATATGGTTCTGAAATATCGCTATTCAATCCATAGCGACAGACTTTGGACGAGGTACCCGGAAGTCAAGAAGAGAACGAGACTT
Organism: Mopalia vespertina; assembly: GCA_030265115.1. NCBI lineage: Eukaryota > Metazoa > Mollusca > Polyplacophora > Chitonida > Mopaliidae > Mopalia > Mopalia vespertina. The sequence continues at coordinate 1,014,942 of JAQQZZ010000012.1, forward strand.
ACATGCCCCATTCTGCGGGCACTGAACACAATTCTCTTGAAACTGGTAATACATACATACTGTTAGACATACCGCTATTCTTTCTCCGACAAAATCCCTGAGTATCTTTAGTAAACACCCCTCTGATTATCTTTTGTTTCCAATCATTGTCACGTCAATAATGTTGCTTGTGTCTGCTTGAATGGCCATACATGAATTCCACATTCCATAAAGTTGTGCCTATAATACGTGGTAACTCGTATGATTGACATCGTCAAACGGAGTTCTTAGCTTCTTGTTTTATGGTTACATAATACAAACATAACGACCTTCATGACATTGCGTATAGACCGCTTTTTCATAAACCAGAACCACTTGTGTAGTAATATTCGGTAAATAACTGAAAATGTTGCGGTCGTCGTCTTAGTCTCGCGTGAACCAGACTCTTTTCGCGTTAACTTCGACCACGGCACGAGAGTCTGGTAGCGTACCAGCCAAGATATTTGAAAGACTAAATGGCCGTCATACATGGCCAGGTTATCGTAAAGTTGGTTTAATGATAAGTTTACGTTTAAAAATATTTAAAACATTAAATCCAAAACCTATGTATTTGTTTACAAATAAATTAATTTGGGGTTTATTTGTTGAAGTTGATACTAAGGTCAGTTAGCCCAATGGTCTAGATGACCAGTATTCACTGCTGGCTTTGTTTACTACACGTGTTTTAAAGTACGGACCAAATACTTTTAACAAATAAACCTCGAATTAATTAATTTGTAAATAAAAACATAGCTTTTGAATTCAATTTAATGTTTGAAATATTTTTTTTAATGAACTTATCAGAAAACCAACTGTACGATAACAGGGCAATATGACGACCATTTTGTTATTTAAATATCTTCGCTGCAATGCTACCGGACTCTGTGCCGGGGTCGAAGTAAACGTGAGACTATCGTCGTCAAGCAAATAACCACTGTATAAATGCACCGGCCCTCTGCGCTGATGTTATAGAGCTGCACAGCAGTGCAACTGTTTTGACCAACAATTGTTAGACCAAATTTAAATATTCTCAAATGAATTTTTTTCATTTTATGTCGACCCACATTACTCATTTACAAATGTGTAGACTTATCCGGCAGGACATCAGGCTACTGGGGAGCTACAGCAATTCCATGGAACCGTCACGCTATCAACAGCGGTTCAAATCAGTGAATTTAACATGAACAAAGGAGAACCCGAATGAGTCAGTAAAGTGTTCCATTTAAAATCAAATACGAAAGGTTCATAGGGCACTTTCATAAAATGTCGCACGACATTAAAATCACGTACGATATTTTTACATCTATAGATCAACTTGACGAATTTTTATCGCACCATGTGTTTGTGTCGTATTACATTTTGTTAAAGTGACCTTGAAGTGAATTGAACAATAATTATATATCGGTTGGTACACGTTTATTCATGTAGCTGCTCTTGTGATACAGTGACAGACAGGTATATATTACAATGTGCTCGGACATAGATACTACACATATCTTATTATACACTTTCATACTTTTTATCCTCCCAGGCTAAGTGTCATCTGGTAATGTGCATTATTAACGATAAACAACACTACTCAGACAATGTCTCAAATTATCCTACAAAACCCATCCATACAGTTCGTGCAAAACCAAAAAATAAAGTAACCTATTGTTTATTGTTCCGAACTTAAATGTCATATTATGCATTGTTTCTGGTATTTGAAACCGAGGACTCCAAAATGAGTCATAGACTCGTCTGCCAATGACCCAGTCAAAATGAAGTCCATATATACTAACACACATCTTCATTTCATGATCAGTTTATGTAAGTCCACACTGCGCATGGCACACATAGTTAGAGTTGGCATAAATAAATATTACACAAAATATCATAATCCAATTGCATCGCATGTTTATAACACTTGTGTGTTATCTGTATGTACACATACGCATGGGGATGGAGTTGTTTTAACCCCCATGCTATTTCAGTTCTTCATTTTGGAGACTGACACAAATAGCACTTAACATATCACACAGTTTGTCCAGACATCAATTTGTAATTCTGCAGTGATTTCATCTCAGGGACTGTACTATCACATTTCGGGCACTTTTTATGAGCTTGTTTGGTGAGTTTTAATCGTTTGGCGACAGTTTTTGTTAGAAGCACTGCAGGTCCCAGCTTCATACCAATATTATGCATTAAATGTTCCACAGTAAGTAACGGTAAGCTTTTCCCATCCACACGGTGTTCTCGGAATGTCTGAAAAAATTAGAAAAATATAAGATTAGGATATGAATGTTGAAATAACACAAACTGGAACAGTTACACATGTACTAAGAGAGATGGTGTATATTTTACAAGACTGCAAATTGTGGACTAGATAAGCAAAACACCAAACAGGAAAATTTATTAATTGGCATGTCTAAGTTTCCTGAGGTTTCAAGTTTGTACGAGGTTTGTGTTTTATATGTTTCTCACATTCTGCCAGCAAATGAGGATACTTACATCTGCGTAAACGTAGCAGCCATCTAGAGTTTGAAGAAATTTCCCCACTTCTGAAACAGACCACAGTCGAATGTCATCTTTCTTGAGGCTTTGACAGGAACACTCAGAGTGAAGACTATGTCTTCTCAAGGAGTCTAAAGCACTGCTTGTGTTTGACAACAAACCATGTCTATCGTTAACTCGGCTAGATTTACCCAAGTCAATGGCGCCGTTTTCCAAACGAATTGAATCGGATTTTTTCTGGCTGGATTTCTTGGAATGATAACTGTCTTTTCTTGGAACCAATTCCTCAGACAATTTAGACCTTTTGGTAGATAGATCTAAAGCACTATCTGCTTCGCTGGAGGACGATACACGTTTACGGATAATGTTCGGAGTGGGGCTCTCTCTGGGCGGTGGTTTCTGGACATCCGCTGGTGGTGTTAGTCGCTGAGAGGTGGGATCAGGGAAGGCATGTGGGAATAAGCCGAATGGTCTGTACATGTAAGGTGGCATGAAAGCTGGAGGCATAGACATTGGTGGCATTTGGAAATGAGGCGTGTCTTTTATGTGAAGAGGGTGTGGAAAGAATGGATAAGACGGGAATGAATGAGGCAACCCAGTAAAGTTTGGTGCCAAAGGATATCCTTGTAAGTTCTCACTCATCAACCTGTCTCGTAAAAGAGGCCTGAAAAAGAAACACACATTTTCAAAAACAATATAAAATCCATTTTTCTATAGAGCTCTGATCCAGTTTTATGATGTGGCATTAATGACATTTGGCTAATTTCACTTTGCGTACCAATGCTGTTTTTACCTTGTAATTTTATAACATAGCCGACCAATTCACACTTTCTGGTTGTGCTAGTGTCAATTTTCGTTGGAATACTCCGCTGTTATGTGAGTGAAATAGCCTTGTTTACAAGTCAATCAATCTTTTGATATGTCATTGTATGGAAAACATTTTTGTTTTGTTTAAAAATATGAAGATGTGAGGAACGCCTCAGGCTAGTTAATCTCACTGCAAGATGAGAATTCTTATTAAATAAGACTTTTGTATTCAAAAGACAGTTATCAAGCCAAAACACAATTGCATAAAAACACTTGATAGTTTGAATGGCAATATGAACCGATTTGATAAAAATAAGTAATCAATACATATTTTATATTGCTCAGCAGCCAGGCAGTATTGAAATATAATCAGACTTACAGGTGCCCCCCTAAATGAGACGCTGCCAAGAGTCTAATGAAGTCACTGTATTTGGCACCATTGACATCTCCATTGAAAAGTTGTTCGGGAACACTTGAAGGGAGAGAAGTTAGACAGGAGGACACTGCTGGCGAATAGCTTTGGGTAGGCGCTGCTGGGGAGGATTTCCTGGCTGACGGAAACCTAGCCTTAGATTCTTTCTCGTGTCGAGGTTCTTTGCGGGTGACCGAATGTGTTGAAGATATTGGTGACTTCGGCCTTTCTTTCACAGACAAAGTAGGTTTTGAAGGCTTTGCTTTCTCCACGTGTAGATGTGCAGATTTTACATCCGATATATAACCTGTTGATTCAGCTGATTTTACCATTTCCTTTCTCCTTGTTGGCTCAACCGGAGAATGTTCAACTGGTGGAAGCTTCATTGAGGAATTTTGCCCATTGAGAACTGGTTTTTCAACAGCAGCTTCTTTTTCTTGATTTGTTATTTTATCTACAGGTTTCACTTCCGCATCCTCCTGCATGGTTGCCTCTGGTGATTCTATGAAGGAAACAAAAATACAAAACGTTGCATAAATACGGGCAAAAAACTTGTATATGTAGGCCCCTAAGCACTGTTAATCTAATTATCTACAACAGAATAAATAAATTACTCCAGAGGGCTTAAAGATGTTGTTCCAACATAGACTCAATAATCGACATAGTCTGAATGATCGTGTATGTATGCTTGTTTACTAGGGGTTTTAACACTCTACTCACAGTTGCAGCATTTACATAAGACCACTTTGCATTGTCTGTATTTGGTTGAGATTTGTTTGTTGGTTTGATTGATTGGAGTTTAACGTTGCACTCAAAGGTATTTCACAACATGAGGTCTAATGAGGGCCAAAACGTTTGCTGAAAAATATTGTGTGTCATGTCTTAAAATGGTTCAGCTGTCGAATACTGCCCCACCTCCCACAGGCACGGCGCATGCGCAGGTATATATTAGAATGTCAGTGTGAAGTGGACCGACCACAAATTAGGTATATTTACTATATAACAGAATAACAGTTAAAAGAATTTACCAAAAAAAGTTAAGGTTAGGCCATTTTCGTTGATCCACTTGTGCATACTTTTACAACAATCAAAATTTTTCTGGGTTATTTTAGTTCAATTCGAGTGAAATAATTTGATTTAAACTACCGTTTTAGCTAAAAACGAACTGTAGCACTTCCGGTAAACTCTGGCAATCATAATGTGGATAAAACATATTTTGGTAATTTAAAAGCAATAAATAACTATTCAGTATTTGTTTGATCACATGAAACCTATGTAGGGTACCTTTTTGTGTTTCCAAGAGCTCTTCTGGTGTTTCATTATCAACAACAACAGGACTCTCATTGGGATTGGGTTCTTCGTCGGCATCATCTTTTTTAATAGGTTTGGGTTGTTGTTGTTGTCCAACACTTGGGACAACAGACAACAGCAGGTCTGTTTCAGTCGACATTTGTTTGAATTCGGGCACAAGCGGCTCATTTTCGAGTGAAAGTTGCTCATTTTCGACCAAAAGTGGCTCATTTTCGGTTAAAAGTGGCTCTTTTTCGGGCAAAAGTGGCTCTTTGTCGGGCAAAAGTGGCTCTTTGTCGGGCAAAAGTGGCTCTTTGTCGGGCAAAAGAGGCTCCTTCTCCTGCAAAAGAGGATCTTTATCAGATAAAAGAGGATCTTTTTCAGGCAAAAGAGGATCTTTTTCGGGCAAAAGAGTTTCCCTTTCCGACAAAAGGGGCTCCTTTTCCGTCAAAAGAGGCTCCTTTTTCGGCAAAAGAGGCTGTTTTTCCGTTGAAAGTGGTCCTTTATCAGACGAAAGTGGCTCTTTTTCAAGGGAAATATGTTCTTTATCCTCCTCGTCTGATATCTCCTCTGGGACAGCTGGGGCAACAGTAAGCCCACAGTCAGGATCGTCATCGCCCTCGTTGCCATTCTCATCTCTAGTTCGTTTCTCGTCCTCATAAAAGTCTTTCTTAAAAGCATGACTGTCAGCCGATTTCTCTCTCTCTTTAGATGACCGAAGTTGTTCTATAATGTTACTCAGGCGAGACTCTCGCAATGGGCTGTAGATACAAAGTAAAAAAAAAAACAATTTAAGCAACCGTTCTGGAAATAAGCTTTGTGATTTAACTTATAAAAGTAATGCCATTTTATACTAAATATTATAGACGATTATCAATTCACCAACCCAAGAACAAACGGGATAGACCACAAATCCAAATTGGAATATTTTTACACTGCCTTGAATGGCTATAAAGAAAGTGAGTCTGTCATAAACAGGATTTTTTATCAAAAATTATGACATAGCTTGCTTCCATTACAATGTTTTGTGGCGAATCTCCAGTGATGTCTAAAGTTTATATCAACAGTAAAACAGGTAACAAACATTTATGACGCTAAATTAAGGAATATACAAACCTGCAATGTTTAGAAGAGATTTTCTTCTCCGATACAATTTCTTTGCTTTCTTTAATTGTGATAACCACATTTTCTTCTGATGGTTTATCTAATATGTCAGAAATTCCATCCAATGAGGAAGCGCCACACGAAGTAAAGCTTTCTATTGTAAGCCGCTCTTTACGATTGGCTGAGTAAACAGATCGTCTTTTTTCGGCTAATCGACAGCGATTCTGTGAACATAAAAAGGTCATACTGATGTGAATATCTGATGGATAATTATTTCCGCCTACAACAAAAAAGTGAAAAACTTTCAGATATTGTGCAATTCGTAGCAGTGGGCGTCGTAGGACGTATACAACAAGAGTCGTTATACAGCAGTTCTAATATAAACTAGCTAAAATAGCACACAAAATGGCACGTTCATGTCATTAATTCTATTTTCCGTATTTGTTATTACATACGATTATCTTAATAGCATAAAGCAGGCCAAACCCGTATTTTTATATAACTCGGACACTCTATATATTGTTATTAAATAGTTACAGCAGGCAGCCAGGCATTCGGCGGATAGTAACCGGAAGCTTTTAATTATTCCCGCTGGTGACTGTACTAGGATGAATTTAGGGATATATTCACGGGTAAAGCTATACGGGTTCCATAGGGGTCATGTATGCAGCCAGGGTTTCAAATTGCTATTAGCCACCTCCATTGTTTTCCTCTAAACGACACGTTCAAAATTCGTTTACGCCCTAGGAAATGCTATCCGCTTGACACGTACGCGGTTTTCTATGACTTTTTGTTATGTCTCTCTCTATCGTAGATCACGAGCGCCCCGGCGGAATCGGCTCGCCATTTAATGTGCTAGAGATAAGCTTTTTAGTTGGATTGATGTCAAAAAGGTCGGTATAATGCCGTGAGCTATCATGTATTCCGAGTTTGCTGGGCTGTCTACCCCAACTCGCTAACACACTGACACTATTTTTAAAAGCGCCTAAAACCACGGCCACTCGTTGGCACTTTCCGGTTTCGTGCGTTGTGCCGCCACGCTGATGGTCGTATCCGGGCACACCAGATGTTGTAATTATAATTGTTAATGTGCTTTGCTTTTTCAAAGCCTTTCAATGTTCAATACGATGTGACACTTGAACACAAAAATCGCAAGTATATAATACTTAAATCGAAAAATCTAATTTCGCCTTCTTTCGCTATTATTAACATCATACTGTCAACAATATAATAAAAGCCGATGTCGATGTATAATTGATTGTCTTTAAATAATTCAACAATGAATATGTGCTACTCTGCAATTCAGTTTTTAACAAAAGGAATAATGTCCTGCCACAAGATAGATGATGTGAATTATCAATCAAATCATTAATTATAGTTTTCCTGTTTTCTATAAGCAACTATATGTAATGTAATGGGCTCCAGCTATATACTGTCCTGTTTAGTACTATAATAGACCTGTATATATTGAAGCCAGTTTAAAAAAAAATCAGGCTGTGTTACAAATATGACACGATTGGCTTGGTGATAAGAGTCGATGGCCTACATATCTATACTATTTGCCTGTCCGTACACCCTACATAGTATCGTTGCTGACAACACAGCGTAGCAAGAGACCACCATATTTCGCTCCATGTTTCCCTAGAAATCCCTTGTTTACCTATAACTATTTTTTCCCAATGAATGTTTATGCTCCGAATAAAGTATTAGATCATCTAGAAGCAACGAATGAGCTAGATTGTTCATCCATATATTATATACATGTATATACAATAATAAACTATATATCACAAATTATCATATTAATTTTATTTAGACAGTAGTCGAACCGCATCAAGACGATTCAAGAGAGAAGCCTATTCTTGTGAAATGCTGATTTACATGCAGTCATTTACTTATAGTTAGCAGTTTTACCAATATATTTAAACAACTGTCGGCTACGAATAGGGGTTATATTATATATATAATAATTGTAAAACTGTTGAAACGACGTATGCGTAAAGTTTATACGCATTGTTATTTTATTGCCTTTCTTGTTGTTATGCCTCAGCAGCTGTTAGATTGTAAGCTTGCAATGTATGTTTTTTCAATACATTATACAATAAATAGGCGGATATATATCAGACATCAATTTGCAGTTTTTACTTCCCCGTATCGTTTGTGTAACAGCTTGAAAAGATAATTAAAGCATCATAAAATCCGTATACAAATATTTTCCCGAATAACACTTGTCTTTTCTTCACGCCAAACAGAGAATGTGATAAAGGTGTATTTTCGTGACTGAGGTGTTATTTTTGTATCCCTGGTGGGATATGGCCTTTGGTTTATATAATTGTTTTTCTTCATTTTATTTTACTTGAACGCTATTTTTTCATTGTCCTAATTTTCACGATATATTATATTATCATCACGATTAAACCTCAGTGTCAACTAACATAGATTTCTATTTCTCAACCGTATTTTATCACGACATTTATAATATGTGTCATTTGTTTAAAGTTCTCGAATAAGCGATTCTCAGTATGTTTTCGAATCCGTTAATATGAATAAGTTATACAAATTGCATATTTTTCAGACAAAACCATGACACCGTCAGACGCTCTAAAGATAGTCGTTCTCGCGGTAACAGCGGCTCAACAATCCAGCGACAAGCTTCTCACCAGGCTTTACGCACCGTCAGTTATTTCTATTGTGTTCAGATGAAATATCGTATTTGGGAATCGATTGCAAAATGCCAATTCCGAATTGATTTTCAGTGCCGCGGGAGAGGAAAGGCGTCCTTCTTGCGGAGATACGGCCCAGTGTAATTTAACACAATAAGCGCGTGACGAAGCCAGGGAAATTGTTCTAATCGTTAGGCGCAGAGGGCATGCCTAAAGACAGACGGCGATCAACTCAAAAACTGTAATCTAAAACCTAGCCGCCATAGTCCATGAGGCATTGCAATTTAAACAGACTAATGGGAAGTTCTGCCATTCGCGGATAAACGGCGACTATTATCCGCAGTGAAAAAATGACAAATAGCTACAAATATCTACGCTCGAAAAGATAAAAATTAGTAGCTCTAACGAAATAGTTGCACATCACGTTTGGTCCGTTCCGTAAACGCTGAACTTCACATAGAAAAGAAACCATGCAATTTAATACCAGTTTTACAGAAGTCTTACAAAAACGACGGAAGCGTTTGAGGGAGTCATTGGCTACAAAACCCAACATATTCCCATGCGAGATAAACTTAATTAAACTCCTGCAAGTTCTGTTGAAATCTAAGAAGGGCTGGTGGATAGAAAGCAGGATTTGACTAGTATTGATTGTGAAATTGGGTTGTTCGTGTAGCCAGATTGGCGAGAGACTCGCTCTATCGATCTAACAGCCATATCCCACACTCACGAAATCATCAAATATGCATTAAGGTTACGACAGATCGTGCGCGTCTCTACGAAACTTTTAAGTATTTCCGTAGATTAAGTGTAAGTGGGGCGGTTGTACTGAACGGCACACTGGAGCGTGCCTCGGACTTTTCTACTCTCGTCTGCATGTCATTAAATCGATTGAAGGAAGGCCAGAGTCGGTAACAATGGAGGATCGTTTTCCCTCTGCTCCAGCTCGTATCGCTGATGAATAGCGATTTGCCCGCCAATCGCTTTGAATTACACAATGTTTAATGGCGGCGTGCCTCATGTCCCAACTCGACAGCACTTAATGCACTTGAGTGACGCCAGGCGGCCCAATGTCAATCTATATCCTAGTAATATGCGATGTAAACCAGGCGCTCTGATATTTATGACGAAAACCGTCCTGTATTTGTTCAACTGTTACGATTTGAATAAGATATTGTGAGTAATGGCTTAGCAGCCGAAATATTTCAAAGCAGTGATTAGAAGAAAAGAAGAACGACGTTCATTTCGTCGTGGATGCACGCTCACGGGACAAGTCAACCGGAACAGTTAACCGATAAGGCCGATTTTGTGTGATCGGATTGCTGGCAAATCGCGTGTCACCCTCTCACTGAATGTGTGCTTCTACTTCATCTAAACTTTTCTCTAATGAACACGAACATTAAGTAAAAGTCATGAAATAAAGAGATTTGTCAAATCTACAGACTTTCTTGAATATGGACATATTAAAATTCTTTAACCTTAAGTGACTGATGAGAAAATAAATGAAAAAAACAACTTAATGCTTTCGGTATTATTTGAGTACAGTGTGCGTGCGAGTTGACTCAATAAAGTTCTCAATAGCGATCGTGACAAGCCGAGGCGGCAGCCTAAACCCGTTTCACCAATTATTTCCAATTCCGACTGGGGGCCTACGGCACTAGCCTGCATTCTCGCTAAGTCGAGCCAAACAGCCGGCGGTAATAGGAAAGCCGCCGTAGTTAATCTACAATCGATAGCAAAGAGCCGCTCGGCGCTATGATATCCTACTATGTTTATGTTATCTGTGAGCCTATTTGACGGTTAGCTCGTCTAAGCGCGCCGTGCCCTTCACGGCACCTTTTGACGTGAAACAAGCATGCTGCTTTCCTTCAGCGAAAACAGAAAAGATCGACAGATCTTCAAAACGTGAGAAACCCGCACAAAACTACGGCCGCATACACACACGCACACTTTTGCAAATACCTTGGTCGATTGATTCATCCCGCTAAGCACAATAGGCTTACGCTCGCCCAACTCCAGTCTAATAAACGGATTCCAATTAAAAGAGAAGAAATTATCGGCAGCCCAAATAGGCTGAAAGCGGTCTGATAGCGAATCGATGATTGCTGAGTATCCTCGTGGCAAAGACTATGAACGATAGCATATCGCTGCCTCACATATCGTAGCGATATAACTATCATAACGGCTGTCTGCGGTCTGCAAATCGCATATATACAAACCGTTTAACTATTTTTTTTTTACAGTCCACCTTCCAGTTGGCCGGGTATGTGTGTTACTGACACATACATGTGGAAAAAGCTAAACATAGCAGCTTCACCACAAATGGGTTGGTATATGCCACACAGGGACCACGTTAAAACGGACGTAGCTTTCTATTGTTCCCAAAAGAAGGCATTTTATGTGTTCAATTGACGTCATGAATCACCTAACATATTTATAGTACTGATTAGACTTAACTCGAGCTGCCGACAAACGTGATCACCGGGCTGTGTAAATCTCCAGCAATTATCAATGCGGCTTGCAATTTGCATTAATGAAATAGAAAAATCAATAAGAAGACGGCGTCTACCCGTGAGGTCTAGGCTGTCGACAAAAAGAGTATTAAAAAATTCCCCACAACAGGTTCTCCGGGCGGGGGGGGGGGGGGGGGGGGGGGGGGG
>JAQQZZ010000012.1:1036189-1074640 GCA_030265115.1 Mopalia vespertina
GCTGAGACTGCTTCTACGGGCTTCCTCATTCTCAGAGCTTCCGGGGCCTAGGCGGCCCCTGGACCCTCGCCCTTTTGATATTTGAAATTTGAAATGCTTACCACTAAACTATATATTGTTTAGCTTTCAGACTTTACAGTTCTTATATATAAATATATTTTTTCACAGTTTTGCCAACATTTACGTCAGTACTGCCCTCTTTTGTCTGAGAGTCAGTACCAATGCTCTCTTCAATATATGTTTTTGAAAAACTTTAAAACCTCCAAAATTGCACCAATATAAAATTATAATTCTGTTTGCACATGATGACGTACTAATGTAGAACTCTTGTACATCCTTTTTCGTCAGAGTCGCTGGTGTGATACTAAGACTATTAAACTACAAAATGGTTGTGTTAAATTTTGACTATTTTAAAACTGCACCAATTAACATCTATCATAGTCGATCAATCAAAACAACGACATATATTTCATTGTCAAAATTAGCTGAGATTGCTTCTACGGGCTTCCTCATTCTCGGAGCTTCCGGTGCCTAGGCGGCCCCATGGACCCTCGCCTATTGAGCTGTGATAGTCGAGCCCCCCCTTTTTACAAAATCCTGTATCCGCCACTGGAAATTATGTAGTTTAAGGCAATGACGTCACTGGTATAACTTCCCTCCGCACATTCCTTTCGAGTCCTATACCAGAATACGGTGCGACGTAAAACCGTAATCAAATATATTATTCTTTAATGTCTTGAGTTTTTTCTTCTCCGATATCGCACTCGATAATTTGCCTGATTTCCTAATGTCTTGTTTCACGTACAGTCAACAAAGAAAGCGAAACCCTTGTCGACGTAATCGATGACAGATGTTGGTAAATAAAGACAATCGAATAGACACACGGGAACGAACTATAAACGTTTTGTCCCTATCTATAATTGCTATACCTTATCTCGTCCTGTCGGATACCTTAATAGTGCTTTTGCAGCGGGATACTTGCAGCATTCGTTTTCTCCAATAAAGAAACGCGTGGCTGTTAGTCGGGAACCAGTGCTTTGAAGATATTGGTCTTTTCATGTTAACATCAAAGGTTGCGCCGCGATGAATCAAACAGCCAATTAAACCCAATTGATTTGATGTGCGAGTTTTATCTAACATCAACCATATCAGTCTTGTGATATTTTAATACATGAAGGCTGTTAAACTGCAATTATATGTTGTTACATGCATTAAACATGCCAATGAACTATAACGTTTATGAATACATGCATTCGGCTACTTAGAATACGTGCCCTGTATCTATATGTTACACTACAGCTCTTGTTTATTATTCATATAGCCGTAAATCAGAGATATCAGTTTTCGTAAAAAGGAGCATATTATATTAAGCACCCATTGGAGTACTGCAAAACGAATCCTTTGTAAACATATCATTGTACTTGAATAATCATGTATACATTATTTAAACTATATCATCAATATCATTTATGCATGTACCCGGAGGCTATACTGTAACGACGGTATGGAGTGCATTTATAGTTCTATGCATATAAGCGGCGTTAACTATTATTGTACAGCCACGCGTCTAGAGTATTAAATAGTTCAGCGAAGCATTTGCTTGTCTTCACACAAACATTTCTAATTGTCTTTTAGCAAAGATTTGCCAAAGGAAATGACAGTGAGATCAAAGGGTTTTGGTGACGGCTTGTTTGGCGAAGGGCAGCACCTGCTCTCTGGGGACTGGTCATCCATCTCCATGTGTTCTCGGAGAAACCACGCTGTGCCAGGGCGAGTTCTCAGATTAACAGGCCCTTCGGTTGTCCGTCAGAACAAGGGACATGCAAATCCCTGATTATATTCACGTCCCTCAAAGAGATCAAAGGAAGATGGGTGAAGATTAGAAGGAAATTATAACACTCTTCGTCAGCTGCCGGCTGTCCAATGAATTAACAATTAATCGTTAATTTAATGACATTAAAGGAACACATATAACAGGCGTCTCACAAGTAACTTGTCTAGTTTCATACAAACACATGCTGCAGTAAAACACGTCACGTACTTAGTCATATATATATTTCTATATGTAAAAAATATATAAATATATACGATTCGTCGATTTTAATTAATCTACATCCCTGTGCCAGTGTGATTGTTTCTTTTTTGGGAATGTATAATATCATAAACATCTCCGTGCATATACACCATACCAAATTATGACAACTACCAGTAATTCAGATAATCAATGACCAGTCTGGGTATTTACTCTTCATTTTTGTGCAAAAGATAGAGCATTTGTTCGTTATATCCCATCCAATCTCAATATATACAGAATAAAGTTGATATCAATTTGCTCAGATCGATGAAGACAATTTATGCAGCGCTTATCAGGCACGGTCTATAATCATAGTCGTTTGATCACCTTCTGGTTACAAAAATACGATTGAATTTCCCAGAATGAAGCCGTTTGCCGTTGATTGACAATATAAAGAAAGCTTTCATGATAGCCGAAGTCTGAACACTGTGACGGCAAACACAGAGAGATACAGGCATTACAGTGAAAGAAAACCAGCTTCAACTCAAGTCCTTTGATCTCTGCCGCCTTTGATTGTCCTTGCCTTTAGAAAAATAATTCTGTTCCGCGAGAAATTGATGACACGGTTGAAAGAGAAGTCTAACGAATAAGCAATTACCCACAGCTTTGTGAACACCCCATGATGTCCTCATACTTCTGAGAGAAAAGAACAAAAGCGACCCGTCTCCATTAGCTTTAAACCAAGAACTATTATATTATATAATCCATTTAACATAAATTGTCTAAGATCACTGTATTAAAGTACTTCAAAAAGTTTATCTATTGAGGTCACTTCATCAAAGGTTTGAGGAAGCGATAAAACCGCAAATACAGATACCATTTACAACAATAACATTAGCATTTAAGAGCACTAGATAAATAAATGCACTGTAAAATGTACATAACACATTGCTTACATCAGCACAAATTGTACGCTTCTGTTCTGCAATTCAGGTAACACATTTATTCTGAAAATAAAAGTGTGCGAAAACTTCTATACAATATATTAATATAGTATAACTTAATATTTTAACAATCAAGCATGCAGGGTTGTTGTAATATTTATAAGGTTATATAACATTTTCCGAGCTCAATCCTAAAATAACAATACAGTGAAACATATATAACAATAGATTTATAAGGAGATAATAACGTAAATAACTCTTAATAAGTTAACATATGTCCCAACACACAATTAACATTATTACAATTACACAGGACGCTTCAATTAGAGACGCTCAGCGGCCAGTTTGTCTTTTAAACTTTTCTATGGTTTAGTTTTGAGTTAACATGCAGTCTGCATGGGAGGGTCGGTTAAGCTACAGGGAAAATCCTCCTCAGTCCTTTAACACAAAGGCCAGTCTGTCTTAGTGTTCTTGTAACGACCACTTCTCTTTTGAAACTCTATCAAGTCTGTAGTTAGCTGGGTTTATAAAGTTGAGCTCCGGTCTACACCTGCCGCACAACTACATAGCCCGTCCACATCTGATGTAGTGCTCCACTAATGCATAGGCCTAGACTTCAAAGGCGCCTCGGGCAAATGTGTGTAATTTATAGGGGCATGGGTATTATCTAGGATTTTGGGCAAAACACACGTTTTTAAAGAAAACAAATAAAGTTACGTCTTAATTTCTTCTGTAAACGTTTAAAGCATATTTTGTTTGTTTTAGTGTGTAAGTAACAATGTTTTGTCTTAAATAAAAGTATAAGTTTTTGTTGTTTTTTTGACGCGGTAAATCTGTAAGCAACTGGACTCTCCCAACCTCATGTTACTATCAGAAGCCATCAAACGGGTCCAACATGGCGGTGTGGGGAAGGCTATTATTATTTTCCGATGTAGTCATATTTATCTCATTATTACCAACTTGTAGTATCTATCGTAGCCTTATTTTAGTCGTGATCGATTGTATAAACAAAAAGATGAATAAATAAGCCGTATTTCTTCTTGGATAAAAATGTTATGCTCCTGTTGTTACAGCCTATCCCCCCTTCTAATAATGCTCGGGTCTGCCACATTTTTGTGAATGTTGATTCAAGCTGAACTTTGATTGGTGCGGCTTCACCAAAGGGCTGACGTCACTGTATGGACGATTGTCGGCGGCTGGCATGTGGCTTTGATGTTCAGGAGATTCAAACTTTTTGAAAATTTTATCGCCATTTTGTTGTAAAGAGTGGCATATGTGCACCTTGGATGGGTAACTATTTGTCAGTCGAGTGTATAAGTTAGGAGGTAAGAAATAATGAACTAAAGTCGATATGTAGTTGTCGTTTAAAGTGAACTTTTTGCATATAGGCTTTCATATATGTTCCCTGTATGTGACATATATTTTGATCAAGCCTGTATATATCCAGCTCTCTGTGATCACAAGCGATAAGTAACAAGGGGATTAAATTCGGCCGACAACAACAGTCGTTTGAAGTTTGTCGCACACAGCTCCCTATGAAAACAACACTGTGGGGGCTAAGCTTGTATGTTCTGTTTTACAGGCAGATGTCCTATAGTACAGCATATAACTAGCTTCTCATACGGGATTATACAATGAGCTATACAGACGACAACTTTACACTGGAAACGTATACTGCTGTTGACACTTCATAACTATTCGTATACTTTGTTATACACTTCTGGGATTTATCGTTATATAAGTAAGTACATTTAATACAATATCAACTCAACATGTAAATAACATTGTTCTTCAAGAAAAAAGCAGTCTCTTATACAAGATCTGTTATATATTTCATAAAAGTGAGAATATTAGGTTACCTTTGTTCGTTTTCTCCTCATGAAAAAAACATTGTGTAAAGCAGCTCTAAAGTAACACTTTGTGAGTTTTAACGTCATTTAGAGAGTAAATTGATTGTTTATCTTTAACGTCTGCATGTATTTGAGCTGAGAAGGTTTAATGCTCTTATATACGTATAATTATATGTAGTCTTTTTGGCTGGGATACAACTATATTGGCTTAGACAATTGTTAATTATAAGGTCATCTGAAATTATTATTAATTTGCTGCTAGTCTTCATATATGTAATACGTAATTATTATGAGTTACTCAAGAAATTAACACGTTTATAATTGTCTGTGAACTCCATATATTAAAGACCTGGTGATATACGCATAAATAGGGATATATTTCAATCCATATTGCATTTTAACACATGACTTAAACATTGTATAGCTGCAGCACATTGTCTGATATATGTTAGCAGCCCCCCTAGCACGGATCAATTCAGTGTTCTAAGACAATGTAGTTTGTTTGAAAATGAGTTAGTAGAGGGCTTTATGATTTCTGTATGGCCCAGTGTAGCGCGAGGCTCAGTGGATATATAGACTGCAGCGCCCTCACTCAATCTGAAGCGAGCTCGAGGCTTGTCGTACTTTACCTCGGTACGACTTGCCGTTTGTAGCCGAACATACCACCTTTGGACACTTTTTGAGGATGTTTTCTGGATTTTTCAAATCTGTAAGGTTGACCAATAAGGGCAATTAGTAAGATTTGCGTATATCATGCAGAAAGAGCTCGGAAACACGTCGGATTATCTCGAATGTTGGCCAGTGAGTGTTTTGGCTTGAGAACAAAATGGCGCGGCCATAGCGATGTGCAATGGCGACGCTTTTGGTATAAAGCAGTTATTAGTTACAGAAAGTTGGTAATCTGTTGTTCGTCTGATAGCTGATAACCACTGCATCATACAGCATATATTACGGTATGTTTATCTATTTAACAGATTTGTAGTTAGTTTTGAATTAATGACTTTTCACGTGGTTTTCCTCTGGTCAGATTGGGGGTCAAATCCCCCCAGATCTGAGCCGTTTTCTACAGGTTATTGTACAGAGAAAGAAACATGCCAAATTCACGGCACATTTTTGCAGCAAGCTGTTGACTATTAAAGAGTTTGACTTAGGTATCATGCACATAAATAAATTGTTATGCTTGTAACTTGTTTCATGTTAATTCTGTTTCGACAAAAGCCATTTCTGCAATTCAATATGGCCTTATCCTTAATAAGTTGTCTAGTTTATTTGAGGTATTTTGGTTTACATTATTACTTGCAAGAATTAAATGACTTGCATTTTACTATTGTATGATGTTTTGAAATGGTACGTTGAACTGGTACAATTATATGCATTGTAAGTTGTTTACAATTTTCATATTTAAGATTGGATTTAAAATCCAAAAATTAATGTGGGTAGCCAATTGATCAGCTTATGCTTTCACATAGAAACATGGTTATATTTTGAGGCTTAATTACATGTGTTATATTCTAGTTAATTATTTGTACGTTATAACAATATTTATTCTTCAATGTTTTGCTGGAGTTATAAGTTTGTATAGGCCTACCTGGGGCAGGTAGCGTAAACCACTTCTACATGTATTAAATTCGCTATTAGATGACGCTATGTCATATTAGAGATCTATCTCTAGCTGCTATTAGCAATTTAATCCGGTGTTAATGATTGATTGTCTTTTTGAGCAACTTGCCCTGGTTTTATTATATATATGATGTGACAATTCAATACCATTGTTTAATTGGTGTTTTAAGTTGTACTTGATCAGGGTATTTGACTTACATGAGGACCCATGACTGGTTCAGTGGTTTTGATCCACCATCAATGTTCAAATCGCTGGTCTCATATTTACACGGTTTCCTCTTGGTTTTCTACAATATTTAAGTACGACAGTGCTATAGATGTGGACAATTCCTCCGGCTCATATAAGTGGAATTCAGTTGGATATGTCGTTAAAACCAGAACAAATGAACAAACATATGTATGATAACTCTGCTGCATTGTCGATATTTTATGCAACAAGGTGTTTAGTATAATAGATCCTTTTTTTGTGTTGACCTACATGTAGATTGGGCTGCCTATATTCATAGTGTTTGCTTTGTTTATGTAATAGTTTCCCACATTTCCCCCAGGGGCATACTTTCTAAGAATAGTATATAGACAAACACATTAATGCAAAATCAAGCCACAGCTTCACTTAAAACAATCATATTGTGTATGGGACCTCTACTAGATCTGTCGTCAAATATTTATATACATGATAAACATTTAATCGTCTTCCTCAAGGCCAAACTTTAAAAATGAAAATTATTATTAAATATATAAGCCAGATTTCTACATTTTATGCTTTTAAATATCGGTTGTGGGTGGTTGAATGAGAGCTTGGTGTTCCCAGAGCTACATGTAAGAAGCAGCATGAAGCTGAAAGCTGTACGGCTCTGGTGATTCCAGTCTTGTCTGTTTTTGTTGACAGTAGCTTTTGGGGATGGTTCACCCATTGGGCTGGTGTGTTGTCATAAGAGTGAAATAATCTTAAGTACGACATTAAACCCCGATTATCACACAAAAAATCAAATAAAGGTATGCCTGGTGTCTGGAGTCTGGACCAGTGAGTATCATGTATGGTGTTAAACCATACTCTGTATGCCACATGTTATAAGTTATGAGCGTCTTGTCAAAGCCTAACACACCAGTGTTTTATTTATGATACAGTTTGAACACTTGTCGAATCACATTTCAGAGCTGGAGTTTATATTTAACTCAACCTATGGGCAATTATAAAGTTACTTTTGCTCTTTCACAGCAGTTATTGCAGGAAGTGTATAAATTTGATTGTCTCTGGTTTCCTTTGTGTTTTGGTGAAGGGTAGGGAGGGAGCTTCCTGTTGCCTGGAGAGTTAAGGGGCAACATGAAGCAGATCTGTCTGTGATGTTTTTGTATTGAATCTTGTAATTGTCCTGTCCTGCTTATTGCCAGTGGTCAATAGTGATTTGGTTTCTTTCAGCCATTGGCTGGGTCGTGGCCATGGTTAGTAACTAGCGTTTCTGCCTGCTAATCCTACTTCTATGTCTGGTTCATGGGATCGAGTCGGTCTGTCGACCATCCAATATATGTATGAGTCACATGATGTGGCTCCGACAATTGCAGGGTTGGTTTTTACAAGGTTTTCTCCGGGTTATCAACCATAATAAGGCAACAGACAGTGTGAAGTTGTTAATCTGTTTTCATATCAGTGAAATAACCTTGAGTACGACGTTAAACCCCAACAAAACAAATATTCAAGCACATTTGGCTGTCCGGCACCATGGGTGAAATATCCAGACATCAAACGAAGTCAGCCAGGTGTACGGGTGGGAAGGAGTTTCCTGTTGCCCGGGTGCTCTCTGAGTTACCTAAGGGGCAACAGGAAACCGATCTGCTATGCGATGTCTTTGTTTGGTCATAGGTCATGTAGGGTCTGTTTGTTGCCAGTGGCATGGATGGCTGTTCTCTTGGTACGCAGTTAAACCCTAATCAAACAAACAACGAAATGAGTTGAAGTCCATGTTTTAGTAAAATCAATTTAGCATTACTCTACTTCTATGTTAAAAACCCAGCAGTGTCAAATTTGAATGATAGATTTATCTCGAAATGTTTAGAGGGCCAATTGAAGGGTTGTGTCAGAAAAAACATTACAACACAGGCATGATATTGTTTGTACTTTATAGCCTTAGTGGGAACATTTATTGTCTAACACAGCAAGCACTTGAGGTTAGTCAGGTTATTACTGGTGAGAGCTCATCACCATCCTGTAAGCCAAATCCCCTGACTCATTAAACCCTTTGTGTTTGAATCTCTTATTGCTTTTTTAACATTAATTTACCTTAGTAGTTGGATATAGGTCTTACATTTTTGGTCCCTAATTCTTTATAGTCTAAAAGTAGCCAAGTACAATCACTGTATAGATATGAATGAAAATAAAACTCCAGCTGGCCTATTAAGTTAAAGTTACAAGGGGGGAAAAAATAGTCCACATAAAGGAATGACGTTTGAGTCACTCAAACATTGTGAAGGCGTTGGGTATCAAGGACTGTGGTTAGACTCTGCTAGTTATCAGAATGACATCAAAGAAAACAACCAGGACTTCATGACTCCTTTGATCTGTCAGGACTCCTTTAATCGTGATTGTAGATTTTTATATATGCAACAGAAGAGCTGTTTATGTCATCAACAGACTCACCAATCATAATGTGTTGTATACATTCCAATTGCAGACTATTATTTACAAGTGCTTATGAGAGTATTGAGAATATCTAATATATATCTTGTCATTGTTTACTGCCACTTTCGCCCTTCATATGGGACGTTAAACACCAATCAAACAAGCAAAAAATCGCCCTTCATATGAGTGAAATATGAAAAGTACAGCATAAAACTTTTAACTCCAATCAATGTAGCGGGTGGTTAGAGGGAGCTTCCTGTTGCCCTGGTGCTTCCTGTTTTTGTTTGCTGCCAGTGGTATCAGGGTGGGGTGGGGGGTGTCCTTCACCCATTGGGCTGGCACGCTGTCATGCAAGTAAAATAACTTTACATGTAAGTACGGCATTAAACCCGAATCAAACAAACCAATCAATGTATATTTGAATAAGTGCTGTCAGAGTGGAATTAAACTGTAGATTTAAAAGATATGGTGCCAGAAGGTTCTCATAATTGATCAAAGTTTGATGGAGTAATAACTTATAACAACAGTGTGTGGAAACAGGATTTTAAATGGCAGGTGCTTTAATCCGCTGTAAAAACAGCAGCACCTGATGCTTTGTGGAACTGTCAGAAGGTCATAAAGAGTGATGCTGTGCATCAGTTCTGTGGACATCGGATGCAAATAAGGAAATGCTTTTGAGATAATAAAAAAGATTTATGCATTTAGTTTCAAGGGATTATGATTTCCCAATAACACTTGATATGTTTAGATTAGGGTTCTTTAGCGGACTATATCCAAATAGCACACAGCGAAAAGGATGTTTGAATGAAGTACACCAGCATTTACCAGAGTTATGTAACTGAAGATAAACGACACACCTGTCACCTGGGCTCTGATAAGGCTAGGTTGTTATCTTATCTTTGTTGTCACCTTTATCTTTCAAACAGTCGTTTTGTTTTCTTACAATAAATTGTCTGCAACTTAAGTTTGATAAATTTTCTAACTTTTACAAATTTTACAGATGAAATGTGATGAAATATCTTGCTTCTTTGTTTCTGTATGAGGTCATTATTTCACATTTAAACGTTTTCCATTGATGTAGTGAATACTAGTGATGAGGACTAAAGGAGACAGACCTGGCATTCACAAATTAAAACTGTGTGAATTAAAAAAATTAGAGCATGACAGTTTAACTTTTCTGTATTTTGCTTTTAGTATGTGTCAGAACCATCAATTTGCTCAGTGTATATACCTGTATTCATACTGATAGTTGATGTACAAACTTACATTTGAAAAACTATTGACTTAAAAAAAAAATCATAAAAGTGCATATTTTTTAGTTTCTAAGAAACTTAATATTTATTGTATAAAGAGAAAATTAAATATGTTTATGTAGGCAAGTATGTGTTCAATGATGAACAAGACAGCATTAAGTGGCTGTAGTACTCATGAAAAGACTCTTTGATTTTTCAAGGGTGACTGATCTTTAACTCACTGTACCTTCCTGTCTGAACATAAAATGTAACACTCATAAAGCAGATAGGTGTCAATATAACACGAAATTACCAAAAACTCGCGGCTACATCAAACGGACAGCAAAGTATGAAAGTAAGTCCTGTTTATTGGACTTCTTTTTATTTCTTCATATATGCAAAATGACTGTGATTGCCAGAGGGCCTTTTTTTCACTCCCCACACATACACACTGAGCAGTCCGTGTAGATAAGCTTGGGTGATTCTATTTCTCTTGTATACTCCTTTCTTGTATAGTATCAGGTAGAATAGAGATGAGGTGATATCAACCCCAGCTTGTTACTTCAAAGAGACCATTGTGTGTCATCTGAGCCATGCTAGTTATTACCTCGTACCGATCTCTAGTTTGATATCACAGACAAAAGCCAGCCCGCAAAAGGGAAATGGCTTGACATATAACAGAAAATCACTTTCAAAGGATACAGGTCCTTGCCTGTTATCTGCTTTATAAAGGTGTGAAATAAGGTGTGGTGAGGTGTTTAAGACTGCTACCTCCACTGATGTACAGCCGGATTTCTATGGGCTTCTTCTGTCTTTTAAGTCTAGAAATGTGAAACTGATGTTAACCTTTTGTCTGATTTGTTTGATCTGGATACATTAATGCCGGAGCAATGATAACACTAAATCTTTACTCTGGGTTAAATGTATCAAAGGTGTCTATGGCATCTTAGTTTGATTGAAATGTAAGCACTCTATGATGTTGAGTGTTCAAGACATTTCACACTTTATGGTTAAGAATGTTAATTTGTGATCTAAGGGCCTGGGTTTGGTTTTGAGCAACATTTGGCAAACGCTTAAAAGAAAATAACCCTCAAAGTGAATTGGCAAAAGTGCAGCTCTGAATCTCTGGTCTGTTGATCCCAATCTGGGTCTTTGATGCTTAACTAGAAAGAACATAGAGCAGATGACTCACATAGATCTGTACACATTAATATCTTATCTTCTGAGCTTCCCGAAAACGGTGAACAGGCACTTTTCATAAAATTTGCTTTAGATCTAAGTGATTCTTTCTTCTTTGAGCACCAAAAGGTTAGGTTCTGAGAAAAAATACTGCACAGATAACAGGCAGGAATTCCGGCCCATAAGGACATGAAGTACTTCCAGCAGTACTGTATTGATGTGGTGGGATACTTGTTACAAAAAATATTATGGCTGCTTATTTGTCTGATGGAATGAAGATGAAAGTAGACTAACCGTTAACAGTAGCACCTTATTTCACAAATCTATTTATACTCGATTTTGGCCTCGAGTAGACCAGGTTAGTCTGAGTAAGATTAAACTCTAACTGTATTTAGAGGAGAGCTATTTGATAGAAAGCTTAATGGGATAAAAATAGAGACAAAAGACATTACTCGCCTTTTCTGTGGCTAAATTTTACAGAACCAGTTTACTTCTTTGTATCTGTCTCAGGCAATATTTCGTGATTTCTTTTGAAAAGGCCGAAGATAAATATGTTTGCACTAGGTCCATTATTGTGAGGCCATGGTAAAAATAACAACTATCTTGTTGAGCTTTTGTAGCCAAAAGTTTTGGCATTCTTTCTTGTCGTTTCCCACCTCTTCTTTTGTACAGGCTAGAACAAGATGCTCATTAAATCCTTACTCTGTTAGCTTCTGGCCCCAAGGAAGCTAGAGACGGCCTGAAAGGCGATACAATGTGAACAATTAAGTCCCATTTATTTTGACAGACTTCATTCTGTCTTCAAAGCAGTCATAACTTAATGAAGACGTGGTTTACATGCTATTGTACTGTTATTTCATTCTTTGTATTCCTATCAGAGTTTTTTGTTCCAAGTAACAAACAAATTAACATTTTTGTAACAGTATGGGAGCCTCTGGTGATTGGAGGGAGCTTCCTGTTGCCCTGGTGCTCTCACAGCCAAGTGTAATGGGCAATTGGAACCTGATTTATTTGTGAAGTGTTTGTATCGCGATTGTTTTGTCATTATTTGTTGCTACTGACACGATGCCCTTGTTTGTGGTGACCTGGTCTAGCATAGACTGTCATTATTGAAACATAGTGCCAAGCTCCAATCAAATAAACACATGAATGTACCGGTATGTGGGAACTCTTGAGTGGTTGATTATTACAATGTGTGTGAAGTGCAAGTTTAATAAACACACATCAATAATTTTAATTGTTATGCTGAAATGTGTTATGTTGTTATTTTCAAGAAGTTATTATAAATCTTTTTATGTGAGGTGTTCATAAATTGCTAGTTTTGGTGTTGATGTCCATAGATAGTTGGTCAGTAATTGTTGGGTTTCTGGTGTACAACACTTCTGAAAAGATTTCAGCTGCCAGTTTAGTGTATTTTGGAGTGTGCTTTTGTATTATAACTTTTGTACATCTACTGTAGAGTAGGTAGTGTCTTGTATTCCTAAAAAGAATGTTGTACTTTCATGGTATAGTTTACCAAACGCCTATATTAAAGTTTATTTGTTTTTGTATATTTTCAGGGATACAGTGTGATTTTATACTCAGATTTGGAGAGCTTTCCAGAAAAAATTCGTCCCTCGATGGATGAAGTATGTCTCAAAAAGTCTCTGAATATATGAGCGACTCTGAGGGCAACAAGTTTACGGAAAATGCCCCACGACCTCCTGTCCCGGGAGAAGAAAATGAGCAGCAATCTACTCACAGTAGTGGCTCACAGAAAAGTCACATGTCTATAAAGAGCCAAACCTCCGGAAAAAGCGGAGGATCGCAAAATGGTGAAGTTGGTCACTCT
Source organism: Mopalia vespertina (assembly GCA_030265115.1). Classification (NCBI taxonomy): domain Eukaryota; kingdom Metazoa; phylum Mollusca; class Polyplacophora; order Chitonida; family Mopaliidae; genus Mopalia; species Mopalia vespertina. The sequence goes on from JAQQZZ010000012.1 coordinate 1,049,477, forward strand.
CCGGCTGCCACACCAAGACGCTCGAACCTTGATAAGACCTCCACAGGAGGCTCACTCAGTTGTTCGGTTCAGGGTTTGGATAAATGTGATGATGAAAATGCTCCTTTGGGATTTGAACCTGAAGGGAGCGCAGCCAATTCCCCTCCTTTCACAGAGAACAGTACGCCCCCATGTCTGAAATGGGCCACCAGCCTACATAACTTATTAGAAGACAGTGATGGTGTGCATTTGTTTAGTAAATTTCTAGAAACTGAAGCTGGGGGTAAGCACACATTGGACTTCTGGTATGCCTGCCAAGGCCTCAAGAAGCAACCGCCCAGTGAAACGCAAAAGATTAATTACCTAATCAAAGTGATAAATAAAAAATATATACGAGGGGATTCTCTTTCTTGTATATCCACACGGATACGGAAGTCTATATCTGATCAAATAGACAGCAAGTGTTTACAACAGTCCATCTTTGATGTGGCTCAGTCAGAAGTGGAGGAATATATGCGGAACAATCTCTATCGCTTGTTTCTCAATTCAGATTTCTATGTGCAATATGTTGAGAAATCGGGCAAGAGCCCCAAGAGCAGCGAGACTTCAAGTGGTTCTAATAGTGTTCGGCCAGCTTCGGGACCTTTACCCACCCTGATGGAGGACCAAGAATTCTCGCAAAGTTTCGAAATGTCCACATTAATGGGTCCTCCATCAAGTCGCTTTACCTCCTTCACACAACCAGAGAGCAAGGGTAGCCGGAGACCAGAAACAATTTCAGGGTAAGTGTTTATACTTATCTAGATATGATATTATTTTATCTTCTTACTGAATTTATTGTAAAATCTCACAATCGAACTGTTCCACCTACTACTCAAAAATAGTTTCGGTGAAATTCTGTTTCCGGAGAAATTTCGAAAAATATTTATGGGTTACAATCTTACATCGTATCTGGAGTGACATGCTTTGTGACCTAACACAATCTAGTCTATGAGAAATATTATGAAAGGCTTGGTGTGCATCCAGTTGTACTTGGTTGTGGCTAGTAACCATACAGGGCCTAATGCAGGCTCATTTTCAAGATGAACCTGTAATTGCTCAAAACGTATAAGAACCATTAGTAAATAAAATGTTGGAAAAAAACGCTGTCCATTCTATCCATTCTCAATGTTACTCACTTTCATCAGACTGATAGGGCCTAGGCAGTCCCTCTACCCTGGCCTATTTTTGCTTAGATAGCAAATGAAGGTTGCCCAAACTTTTGACCTAAATCAGGCCCTGCAGTATATATGTGGTTTTGTCACCGGCATGTAATTTTAGGTGCAATAACTCTGATATGAGATTCAACTTCAAATAAAATGTATAAACTGCAGCCCTCCATTAAATATACAAATTTAACTTTAATCAAAAATATTAAACATTGTCCGGAAGAAAATGCAAAATATTTAGTTTGAAGCAAAGCTAAGTTTTATAAAATTATAAAAAATGAGAGTGCTATCTGTCTGCCTAGTGCCTAACACATGTTCAGTATATTCTAATACAAAAGTTAAATAAATAATATTTGTTGTCCAGCAAAGTGTGTTCTTTATAATTGGATTAATGGCTAGAATAAGCATGCTAAGTTGCTATGAATTTTCCCCTTTTCACAAAGTCTTTCTTTTTGTTAATTGAGTCAATCCGCATGTACGTGTGTCTATCTCCATTAGCTTGTCATTTATAATTCACACAGGCAGTCTCTTTTCACTGAAAAATCATCATAGTTCTATCAATTTTATCAAAAAGTCAAGCTGTTCTCTCTCTGTTGTGTCTGTGTGTCCTTTGATGTGGAGATAAAAACTGGCTAGGTAAGGCAGATAAAAAAGAAATCTACTCTATTTAAAACCTGGATCAATCACTTTCTAATCCGGCCTACAGATTTCACTCAGCTACAAGTATGATGGCACAATTTATCTTCACTTTGATGAGAAAAAAACCTGTAACCAGTTGAACAATAGAATTATTAGGATGTTGTTTATACAAGTAAAAGCAGCAGGCATTTCCAATGGCTGGCTCTGAATTTGTATCATTTATGCATGCATGTAAATTGAAAATATAGAAATGTTTCTCAGTAACAATAGCGCAAGCCGTGTGTATCGCCAGCTTTTTCTTTGAGATCCCAACATCAAAGTGGATCAGGAGTAATGTGTTGGCCTCCACAGTACTTAATATTCAATTATTAGCTCAATACTGTAGCTTGTCACACAAAGGCTTGTCGGGACAAAGTCAAGGCAGAAAGAGATCAAAGAAAAATTGATTTGCTAGGAAATGGGATACCTGATCTGAAAGCTTCTACCTCTTCCATCTCTGGACCTTATGTCACCCTCGGCATGACAGCCAGTGGGACAGCTATAGGCAGAAAGCTATTAAGTCCTTCAGTTGAAACAAAATCTGGCAAGTGGCTAAACTGTCGCAGTACCAAAGTCTCTACATCCCACCTGTGCATTTAACATTTTTATTTTATATACACCGAAAAAATTACTGCATACATCTATTCCACAGACTCACAACCAGAATCCATTAGGTGTATACATGTATATATGCAGGGTTATATTGTACGGTTTGATACTCTTACCATATGGTGTTTAAATTCAATTCAAAACTCTGTTCAATCATTTATAAAAACTATAGGGCCTACTCTTTTCTAATAGTTTCATTAAAAAATAACTTTAGCTATACATCTGTACCAGGGAATTAATTTGTGCCTTTGTGCTGTTTTCTGTTTGAATTTTGTATAGCAGTATATCAATTAGACGATATGTATGTGTAGACTATAATATTTAACAAAAAGACATTCATTTGGAATGAAACTCTTTAAAATTAATTGATTGATTTGTTATGAAAGAGAAACTAATTTGAATGGGTTTTTCTTGTTGGACTATAAATCAAGCTTTTACACATAGGCCCGCGGCCGTGGTTTAGTGGTAGCGTGTGTGCTTACGAATCCTATTTCGATTTACATTTTACAAGATAAGAGTCCACCAGTCGACCCTCGGGTATATGAGTGAGTCACATGATGTGGCTCCGGTAATCGCGGGGGGCGTTTTTATGAGGTTTCCTCACAGTTTTCTACCATAATATGGAGTGGACAATCCGTTGTCATATAAGTGAAATACCCGTGAGTACGACGTTAAACACCAATCAAACAAACAAATTTACACACACAAATGAAGCGTGACTGAAAATGAGACATTTTTTATTCCACAATGGTTTAATTTCGTGTTACTGTATACGCTACCTTAATATTGATCCAGCAGAAATTTTCACTTCACAAAGCTATGTTTGTTAGAAATTTGACTATAAATGTGTTGATAAAGTTTGCCTGTCTTAACCAGTTTAAGTGTTTTTCCCAGTTGACCTGTGATGCTCGTGAACAATGCTGCCTTTGTTCTGACCCTTCCTCTTGTTCCACTATATATGTGAGGATCACTCACCTCAGTCCCCTCTTTTTATAACGCTTTTTGTGTTTTGTTGTCAATTCTTTTGTCCATAAAACTCTGTTAAAAGTAGAGATACATTACACGACAATGTAGTACATGTATCCTATTTGTTACATTGCTAGGGTTTAATGAGTGTCTCCATGTTTTCTAAATCCTAGATGGTTACATTGTCTTTTTTTTGATTAGCGACTCAGAGGCATGTGTTAAAGATTTCATTTTAAACTTTTCTTTTTCCCATTATATTCATAATCTATTGAATGCATTATCAATAGTTTATTGGTATCTTTTTTAATCTTATTTTGTATATGGCGGTACAAAAGTAGTTTTTCTGTCAGCAAATCTCCCTGAAAGTATTTTTTATGGCTTCTGTTTTCTATGAAAGCTTTATGAATATGTTTCCAGTATAATACAGTATCAGCATGCTGTTGCCATGCCACAAGCTCAACATAAAAGATTTATTATTGTCATTAATGTTCAATAATTTGAGGACTCTTTTCATCTCGCTGTCATCAGTAACATATCTGTACAAATCCATTCTAGTCATGTTCTGAATGTGCTGCGATCCTTATTGATTGATTCTCTGACTGCATTGATCTCCCTCCATTATTCCTAATTAAATATAGAGTAATGACCTTATTTGCCTATATAATCTGATTATTAGCCCACACGGTGTGATTGAAGTACTTTTCTTTGATCTTCTGATACAGCTGCCTCTGTCACAGTATCTGGGAACGTGTAATTCTCATTTATCCCATTCTCGCTTTACTACATTTAGTAAGTGTCTGTAAAGGAGAACAGCTTTCTTTTTTTCTTCTGATATCTGATATTCCTTTTTTGTCAATTATGATCCTTTAAATCTCTAAAAGTTTAGATTTGTTTAAAAAAGGTTTATCTTGTTTCCTTGATATATACATGTAACATTCACATCATCTTTTTGTGCTGTCGTGAAATTTAATGACAAACAACAAAATAGAACTTCCTTCACCCATTCGACTTGCATGCTGTCATATTATAACTGAAATAACCTTAAGGACTGTGTAAAAACCCAATCAAACAAGCAAACTAATTGTGAAGAGAGAGATAGATTGCTGCTTATCAATCTATCAATGATTTAAACTAGTTCTCTCCGAGCAAAGGGACAACACAAAACTGATCTGTTTGAGATTTTTTTTTGTCTAACGTCTTGTTATTTACTTGGGCAGACCCCCCCCCCGTCCAAATGGACACCCTGAAGTGAACAATTACCTCATTTAATTGGACACCCTGTTATTTGAAAAGTAAAGCAAAATGACCATTTTGGACACCATACTTTTGATTTCTGGCTAAGCCCCTGCCCGTGATGCCGAGGGTGGTTGAATTCGCCATAGAGCTGGCAAGTTGTCCTACCAGTGAGCTAGCTTTAAGTACCAGATATGGCATTAAACCACAATCAAACCAACAATAAACACTAATGTAACTACCTTCCCCACTTTCTTAATTTCTCTTCAAAAAGACTCATCCCACCAAACTTGTCTTTGCCTGTAAATTTGGAACATTATTTCTGTTATTCAGTCAGAAAAAAAGGTATAAAAATGCTGTTCTGAGCAATAAAAGGAAATGTGGATATTTAATTGCTTTGATCAGGTTTTTATAGTTTTGGTCACGATGGGTGGTTCTCCTTTTATCACTTCCCCTCGCTTTATATGGGCAGCTAAATATGCAGGCTACATGAGGCATGTCCTTTTAGATGACTTTATGGATTAATTATTATACAGAGAAAGTAATCAAAATAATGTTCATGGACTAGCCTGAAGTTCAGCCAGGAAAATACACAAGAAGAGTATGCACTTAGCTATAACACAGATATCCAGTGACCGCCGTGGACGGTGATAATCATTTAATATTTAAAATAATATTTTGTTTTTGGGTCTTTTTTCCTCAAAATTGTCTTTTTTATTTATATTATTTATTTGCTGAACTGAATTATTTTAGTTCTGGCTGGTTCATCAGTAACAAGTTATGGAGATGAATGCATTAGTTACAGTCTGAGAGTGTGAGCCAGGGGGCACTATTTCCACACTACCTGTTGTCAGTACATATATCCTTAGTAGTGGCTTTTACGACCAAGCTCTTCAGGGCTTGTACTGGATTCCTTGCTATAACCCTAGGCTAAGTTTAGTTGTAATGGGCCAAGAGTCAGTGTTGTATGAAGCCAGTCTGTGGATGTATTGACCGCCAACCTATAATACCTGCCCTGGCTTGGGGGCTCATTCAAGCCTTAAGTTTGGCGGTATGTATGTACAGGTCACTCAGTAAAGAGGAGGCTAGCATGGGACCCCCTCCTGAGTCCACGGGGTAAAACACAGAAACATCTGTCCGGTTTCTGAACACTAATGTAATACTACTTATACTAAATATAAAATATGTGTAGATTTATTTTTATATACCTAATGAAATACTAATGTTTTTGTCTTGAGAAATAAATTATGCCTGAACCTCCACACAGGGGCACTTGTATTGAAGGAAGGATCTCTGAAACAAATAAGGTGGAGTACCACTCAGTGTCCTCAATCTTCACCCCATGCTGATGTAATTCCCCACTGGTTCAAAATTGAGCCCTGCAGAACTCCTACATTGCTTTGTAATAACCAACCATATTTGTTCCTGTTGAAGGGATGGACAAAGCATGAAATATTTTAATGGAATAGGTCCTCTATTTCTGATCGATGAATAGAAAGGACTTCAAGATACTCTTGTCCTTGTATTGGCCTTTATGTTGTACATATTGAATACCCAATCATGGTTGTGGACAATCACAAGAGTCCTAACCAGGCCCAACCCTTAACGAGTTCAGTATTTTAGCTGAGTCTGTACTCTCTGTTTTATTGGTCAGATGCCAGTGTAAAGATCAAAATGGGCCGCCCAGACCAGATCTCCCATCATACATTGTATTAATCAGAGAACAGGGATTTGGAACCTTCGTGGATAACCTGGGGACTCCCATTAGAACTGTCCCCTTTCCTCTCCTCAAATATTTATCACCTTTGGACGACCATTACCCTGTTTAGGGCACATTTAACATATTTTAGCTCAAATCGCATTAAAGTAAAGTCTAAGGGAAGGAATAATTGCCTCATTAAGGTGTTTGACAGATGGGAAGGTTTCTCTGAATTAGTTTTTGTCCAAAAGATATATAGTGATAAAATGGTAGAGGGACAATGGCAGTAGAGGTTACCACCAGGGGTCAGTCAGTACATGTATGTACTTAGGCACACTTTATATGCACATATGTTTCCAAAGATTGCTTTCTCATTCATGGATTTCAATTCAAGCCTTTTGTCCTTCATACAAAATAGATTGTTGAAAGGATAAATAGACCAAATGAATTTATTTATTTCTTTAACAACTCACTAACAAAAGTTCAATATAAAACAAGTATCAGCGAAGTCTCCAATTTTAAAAAAAGTTAAATTTGATAAATGTTAGAAGTGAACCATAAGTTCTTTTTATCAAGAAAGTGAATAAATTGAGAACAAGAGAATCATATATTAATGGGCTTTATTGTTTTGCGTATTTGCCTGGTTTCACCCACATTATTCCAATTAAAGTATATACTTCTGGCTACGGTCTCTTGTAACTTTCCAACCTAACAAAACTCATTGCATTTAATGGTTGTGCTAATGTCAATTACAGTTGGAATACATAGCCTCGAGTAAAGTGTAAAACACTATTCAAGCAATCAATTCTTCAATCATACTATGACAGTATTTCATAACCTAAAACCAAATCAATGCCATCACCAAAAAAACCAAAAAAACAGCTCTATATTTATCATAAATGATCGAAGTAAAAATTTTGTTTGTTACATAATATTATCGCATGTTGCCCAAAAAACAGGTTAATTTATGGAGACATGCACGAACCAGTTTTTTTTTTTTTTAAATATGTCAACATTACTGAAATTCGTGTTGGGTTTAATTAAAAATTTTGCTAATTTTCCCGAATGGAACAAGCAAGTTAAAACATGTTGTCACGTGTTAGACAACGGTCTAATTCCGTCAAACTCTACTGTCGGTCTTACTGGGTCGGTTCGGAGGCTGGTCAGGCTTCATTCCAAGCTTTAATTACACCTTATGTTTCCTTTGATGTTGATAACCCGCTCAACCTGTACTCAGTTACAGTATTAGAGTGCTCCTAACTAACACTCTAATACACAACCTTTTCACTGTGTCATGCCCTGCTCAACCTTGAGAAAAAGTAACAATGCTAAGGGTTCAGTTTAATCAGTACATCACATGAATCTCTGAGCAATATAGCCATTAAAACATAACCGACAATGTGTTAAGCTTCTACACTTGATCCATCTTCAACATTCTTAACTTTCTACACCTATATACCAAGGATAAATCATGCATTATGTAGACCTACAAACAACTAATCAACACCTATACTTAGACTTTCATATTGTACATTTATTCATCGCTTTTCTGGTCATAAATCGTCAATGTACCTGAAATTAGGTCAGATAAATGTTGAAAGGTTTTATATTGGACATACTGGTGACTTTTAGTTATCATTATATATACTCTGTAACTGACCGTTTAACGTGTCCTTCAAAATTGACAAGCTGTTCGAATGGTCTGTCAAATATTGGCAGAAGATTATTGTTGTACTGTCCAGCATTCACCTGTCTTTACCTTGTGTAAGTTATGCATAAGATAATCGATATTTCCAATTTTCTAGAATATTGGTGGTATTCATGAGTTGGAAGTCTGAATAAATGATGAAAATATTTCTTTACAAAAATTTAACTGATATGATGATTGCTTGATGTAATATTAACTTAGCCTGCATGAGTTATTTTCCCCGTATATGTATGATAAACAGTCACACTTATGGTTATAATACATGTATGCTAGAAATGCATGTTGAGTTAATGAGCAAACTTCAAATTTTTATCAAGTATGACGTTAAACCCCGATGAAACAAAAAAAACACAAAAAAACTTTATGAATGTTAATATGAAGTGATTATTGAAATTAGTACTTGGCCTTTGTTATTGATGAACTCTTGTGCCACTGTTCATAAGATTTTATTCTTTATTTGGTTTTCTGTATTTTCAGATATTCCACGTATAATTTTCGTCCATCAAACAGCCAAGTGTACTACAGCTCTTATGCCACAGTATCTGCTGTAGACAGTGAAATCCAGAGTCTGTCCAGTGATGCTCTCACCGATGACACAATGTCCCTTACAGACAGCAGTGTGTAAGTATATGCTGAAAATCTCTTTATTTTAACCCCAAAACATCACATGTCCCAGAATAAGTAATTTCCAGTATTACCTTTGGTTTGTTCACATAGGTAAATTTTCAGTTATTAAATTAGTAAGTTTATAAAATGACCATGGGTATCCTTTGATGGATTTCATTCTTGACCATACATTGGAATGTTCATATGCATTCAGATTCTGTTCAAAAAAGCATTCTTGGCAAAGTTTATTTCAAATGACCTGACCACCATCATGGAGAAGACAGAGTGACTCTAACCTTAGATGATCTAAATTTCCATGACTTCTAGTCCTTAATATATTTTGTCATCAAGCTCATTAGGATTAACTCTGGCAGTAATCTCTATATACATGTAGAACAATATCAAACAAAAGAGGAAATAATTAGGGTCTTTACCGTATCTGAAACAAACCATATATCAGATTACATAACCTTGATACCAAATTCCTTCACACAATCCTAACTGTTGTAAGCTATCCTGTAATAGAAGTAACTTCATTGTGAAGATATCTAATTTTTCGTTTTTAATTAAATGGTGACTAAAAAGATAAACATCTAAAGGAAATTGTTTGCATATTCAGAAAGGCCTGAACGAGATAATTATCGGTGTAACACAATTCTTTAATTTCACTTTTAGTAAGATTTGTAATATTTGTTTTGACAGTGATGGTTTTCCAACGCACAAGCGCCAGTGGAAGCAGAGGCGAGCTGTCCATAGGAGAGCTCAACAGAATAGGGAAGGCAAAGATGCTCCTTTAGTTATACCGGTGAGAATTTGTTAACATGTGTCTGTTAGTGGGATATGTTTAATTATGATAACTAACAGTATTGGAAATTGTGAGTTTTTTTTTTTAGAAAAAATAACAAAGAATGCGATAATGGGTGTTTTTTTGCATTGTATTATTTTTTAAAAGAACTATTTGCTTCTGTATTTGAACATGCCACCCTATTTATGGAAGGTTTCCATCGTTTTATACTACTTTAACATTTGAATGTAGGTTAACTTTTTTACATATTCCATTGCTATATAATTTATTAATATGTCTAAATGTTGTCCTATTTGTATGTTCCAGAGGACGGATCGGCCTCCAAAAGATCGTAATATAGCGGAGACAGATCCTCAGAAATTTGCTGCTCTTTTAATAGATCGTTTACAAATTGTGTTCAAAGAGAGAGAAAATGATGAAAAAATGGAAGAATCATTACGCATGTGTGAGGTATGTCGATCAACTGCACTTCTTCTTTAAGTTTATTTCATCCCTAAAAAAAAAATTCAATTTTTTACCTGAAATGGTTAAAACTAATTTTGAACAGTAAGAACAAATAATAAAAGAGAGCATTCATTTTTATCTGAAGATAAAATCTTTCACATTGTGAAAACTATTGTGGTGAAATTTACTACAGAAATCTGCTTATGGGATTCTCGAAATGTCAAAAAGGGGTACATTGCAGGCAGTCCTTTTACATCATACAGTCGTGATTGTTGACTTGTTCAGCAAATGACGCAATGGACAAATGTGTGTGACTTTCATTCAAAAGTGCCACTGTCACGATTGTTGTTATGTCAGAGGACAGTCTTTCCGAGGCACCCATTCCTGCTCAATGTGATCTACAATTAAATCTTTTCTCTTGCATGAGGGTGTGAGGGACTCAAAGGGGGGGTGTTTTTTGTACTAATTAAACCACCACAGTAAAAACGCAGCATTATTATTATTAACTATTCTTTGTTTACCCCACAGAGTGAGGATGGTGAAAAAGAAGAATTTTTGAAGGCCTCTAATCCTGACTTTGTGTTAATGCAATCAATAGAGGAGGATAATCCACAGTCAATATTAGAAGAACATTGTTCTAGAATTTGGGATAAATCTTCACATCATACTCCTAGTCGGTCACCCGGCAGACATTCACCAAAATCAAAATCTCCAGATAGGACTTTGAGGAAACCGTCCTCTAATGCAAATACAACCTTCCCGGGTACATTGAACTCTAAATCTCAGCAACGCAAAGCCAAAAAAGACAATTGTGTTTCGATGTTGTCGTTTGATAGTGGCGTGGGTGAAGAGAAACGTGTCCATACTCTTCATTACCACCACCATTACCACCATACATCACAGGGTCAAGGCCGTGCTGCTCTAGAAAGAGTCGCCCAGAGCAGGACAATGGCACATTGGGGCAGAGAACAAACAATACAGGGTACGAAATCAGGCAGTGGTACCAGTTCCATTGGACCAAGTGGGGAGGCTTCAGATATGTCACGGCGGAAAGAAAGTGGTCGTCGATCAAATAGTCGGAAAACATCAACAGATGCCAGTAGTGTTTTCGACAGTGGTATCAGTGGTGTTTATGAAAAAGAACCACAATTGCCAACACCAAATCCATCCGCACCAAATTATGACAAGTGAGTACTAATGCCCTTTCTGGTTATGGTTTTTATTCTGTACATGTTTTCTGTACATAATATATAACTATGTTAAAACTCTGTTTCAGTCCTCTGTAAAATCAATGGTGTTACAGTCGAAAACCCTTCAATAAATTTTGTGGCTTGCCTGTTTTCCTCTCAGACCTAGGGGGGGCTCAGAGAATCTGTTGTTTCAGAACCCTTTTCATAAATCTTTGGTCATGTATTTCATTGATTTATATCTTTCCTTTACCAGGGTGATGGGTTGGATGTTGGCCAGTGATAGTGTTACGGCGCCAGGGGGTGGCCATGCTGACTCTGATCATAGCTCCTCCCACAAATGGTCACATAAAGCAGCTTCTTCTTCACCGTCCCCACAACCGCACAAACAGGGGTAAGTTGAACAATATGGTTTAAAATCATTAATCTGATAACAATGATTTTCAGGGAAAATCAGTCTTAATGAATTTTGTGGATAATAAAGTAAAGACAAAAGATAACAAATAAAAAAGATCTGCAGCAAAAAGGAAACAATAAACTTTTTTTGTTTTTCTTCTATCAATGTCAACATGTTGACTTAAGGAGCACTTTGTTTATTAAAATCCAGATCGTCCAAGAAGCAACAGGGACTGAACTCGAGCAATCGTTCAGCGTCTGCAGAGAGGAGCAGTACGGTACCAACATGGCTGCCACATGGAGCTGTATTACCAAATCAACCATTCGTCCAAGACCCTTCCATGCCTCTACTAACCCCTCCAAATACAACCACACAGCTGGAGGAGGCCAAGAGAAGGCTCGAGTCAGAAGCAAGGGTTAAATCAAAGTAAGAAATCATCTTCGTTTGATATCCTGATTATAAAACATTTTAGACAGCACTGTTTGGGAGACTGTAATGTCTGGGACTTATTATTTGTGCAATGACTTTGTCTTATATACACAAATTATTTATGTTGCTCTTGAATACCACTTGAACGCTACCATAAAGCTATACTATATCTTATGTATTTTTTTGTTTATTGAAGTTATTTAACTCTTATTGTTCTTTCTTCCACAGTAGATCATTTGAGAGTGTTTCGTCCCGCGACAAGAAAATGCCCCCACCTGTATCTAGTGCATCGCGCAGTAGTACGTTGACAAGGACAGTGCCATCTGGCCTTGACCTTCAGTCTGGAAATGTAACACTACCAAACCTTTCGTCATCTGAGTAAGTATAGTTTCGTATTCTAGTTTCACAGAAATGTGTTCTTGTTATAAAAACAATTCAAAGATAGTATGTTAATGACATGATAGATGCTGTGCAATCCCCTGAAATAACAGCTGGTGTATATTAGTCCTTAGGATTTAATTCAAGAATAAAATATCTGATAAAGTCCAACAGATAGTCCAGTCAAACACAAGACAATTAATATTTCACTGTCTAAAGCTGTAACCTTTTTTTCTTATTAACAGGAGAAGATCTGGTAAGAAGTCTAGCACCCCTGTGTTAGGTAACACGTCTGCCCTGGCCAGCCTACCCACCCAGTCTATGTCTCAGCCAGCGTCCATGTCCCAGTCATTAACTGGACAGACTGTGATAGGTATTTACTTCCCAGGTGATCCCATCCCATACAGACACACCATCCCAGGATCAGACATCACACTGGGACAATTCAAACAACTTGTTGCAAAAAAAGGCCGCTTCAGGTAAGGGTCAATAAGTGTAGTCATTTAGAAGATTTAATTTTGAAATAATCAGATATTTAAAAACGTTTCCATTTGAAGTTATTCATTTACAAAGGGAGCATTTTTCTCAACTTGTCTCAGAGTATGCCGTGGTTGTCTCCCTTGATTAGTGATTGAATAGATATCCACAATGAAGAGAATAAACGACTAGAATTTGCAAGCACTGACTTGAAACAAAAAAGCTAATGTGTTTCATCTGTGTTCTTTTTACAGGTATTATTTTAAGAAAAACAGCGATGAGTTTGGATCTGGAGCTGTGTTTGAAGAAGTGGGAGAAGATGCCAATATTTTACCTCTCTGGGAAGGCAAGATTGTGGCCAAAGTGGAAAGTCTGGATTAGACCTGGATAATTTTGTGGTGCTACAACAAACTGTTAATCTTCCCTTTGAATTACAGAACCAATTTTGGTACTCTCTCATCATGGGGAATTTCTCACTATCCGACTCTGGCATTGGTTTCAAAAACTCTGAACAATGTCAAAAGTTTACTTGTATCCAGTTCACATAGACTTGTACTTACAAGAGATTGTATCCATGCACAAACTTGTGTGACTTCATGTTGATGTCGACTAGAATGGAAAGCCACCAGTTTTCACCTTAGAACAATTCATCACGGATCATTATAGTATACTATATATACACACTATTTATGTATATATGTAAGTATGAGCTGATGTCTACAATTATATGATAATTTCAGGTATAAAGACACTAATGTTAAACTGACTCAGGGTCTACAAAAGCTATTACTTCTTTTATCAAGGAGTTTTGTTTCATGTCTCAACATGGAATATTGAATACTGCCAAGCTATATATTATAAATAAGGAAGAGTTTGTGCCGAATGCTAGTTTCTGTACTTGCTTTTGACACGGTGCAAAAATGCAATGTAATTTTTAACGCACCAATGGCTATGTTATTTATTGACAGATATTTTAATTTTGGTGTGTAATGTTATATTCAAATGGAGGGAACCCCAGGGATGTAGATTTGATTTTATCTGGCTTTCCACATCTCCAATATCTTCTCCACAATTAGCTTTACACAACAGAAATATCAGTATAATTTTATTGAAGAAAGTTATTGACTGTCTTTCCTATCAATAATGTTCTTTTAAATACTTTCAAAACTGAAATCAACTATATTAAAAGTTATCCAAACCTACAAAATTATCAGTTTATGGGAGTTTTCGCCTATGGCATATTCTGATTCAGAAATATTGAATTTTAACAAGTTTCAAGAAGGAATAGTCGGTATTACCAAAATTACAAATTTGTTGGCTTTGAGTTTGTTGAAAATAGGACTTTTAATCCCAACTAGTCCTTCAAATTTCTTCCAATATAACAGAGTTTTTCTGGTGTTCTTCTTTGAATTGATCCAGTCTGCTGATTTCTCTTGTTTATTGTTGCAAATACGACTGCTGTGCCTTTGCACACAAGATATATACAAAGTTATTTTTTGTAACTTTTTTTTTTTGCTTCCGAGTGAATAAACTGCTTGTTTGAAAGACGCACGGTTAAATAGTTTGCAGAATAAAATTTATTTTTGATAACTTGTTTTGCAGCTTATATTTATATTTATTTCCTCTGGCTAAGGGCAGTTATTTGGAGCCTATCAATGCTGTCTTTACTTAGTGCTGGAGGAAAAAGCACTTTCCAACTAAGCTAAACCCTTCACATTTGATGGTCGTGCTTGTGTACAACACTGTTGGAATACACCAACGTCATACAAGTGAAAAACCCTTGAGTAGGATGTAAAACACCATTCAATGAAGGAATCCCATTTTGTAAAATTTACTTAAAAAAATTGAGTAGAACTTTGCCTTGTGGGAAAATTATTTCACATCAAAAATCTACATTGAAGTTAAATTTCCTCGAATTTTCGGTTTTCTTGAATTTCTTCATTCAGATGCCAGAAAATCAATTAAACTTAAGTACATTATGAAATAAACCTTAGTAAAAAATAGTGTTAAACATAAATCTAGAACATGTTCTTTGAAGTGGTTCTGTATCTTCTAAATGCAGAGATATTTTAAGCTATGGTTTTAACGCACTACGGTGTTGTGTTTTACTCTCACAACTGAAGAAGTCTGGTCTTATTATAGTGTTAATATAATTATGATCTATTAATAGTGCTGTTTTTTTTTTGTTTTTTTTTTTTAAATTTTGTGTCCTTTTATAAGTTGTAAATTATGTGATTGTCCCTGAAATGTGTGGCTGCCATCTTGAAAATATCTTCTCTGTGATTGGAAAAAAAGACAGCTTCATTTTAAGGAATTATCAGTGGGAGGTGTTAATGTACAGGTAGCTACGAGTTCTTTAAAGCGCGAGGTATTTATATTAGCAGCTACACCTGTTCATTTGTGGAATCCTTTGGGGGAACCAGAAATGTTTTTTTTTTTTTTAATGTGCAGCAATGTGATTTTTATCGTCAATTCAGTTAAATGAATTGGGCTGAAGGAAGTTGTGATGTGACAAAACTCCCAAAACACCCTTGTTATTTTAGTCATACACCATTCCTTTGTATAGTATTGTACATAGACTCATTAATATTCATGAACATCATGTCATTGCATCCTCGGCCAATCGCCAATCACTACCACAGTAGGATGGTAATATAGACAAAAATAAAGTTTTTACAGTATTTTGAAATACTTAGTTCTGTTTTGTTATTTGTGTATGGTTGGGTTGCTGTATATTGTTTTTAAGTACACGATAGGAACGTTTATCCCTGGACAAAAGTTTTATTTTACATTTGACTGAGGTTCTCAACAGTGAATATAAACATTTTTAATTATTTTGTCCATGGATTTGTTTCCGCCTTACGACCTAACTATACAGGACGAACATTGTTGTCGACTGGAAATCTCGAGGTGGTTTTTAGAGGTTCCTTTTCAGATTGCCGTAAAGTGCAATACTGGCTACGTATAAGATTGGAGGAACAGACTTCACTATTCACTCGTCGTTGTAGTAATTTAACTTCTTAAAGGTTACAGATGATATCGCCAATAGATGAACAAAATATATTATTTTGAAATCATACCAGTTGAAAAAAAATATTGATTTTATCCGCGAATAGGATACCAAACAAAACAAAAATGGGAAGGTGAATGTGTTCGTTTAGTTTTAGCTCGAACCGAGAACAATTATCGAAGAAAGACGAACTTCCATTCCTTTATCATTATGGCCAAGCCAGTACCGGTTTTGCTGGTCTCCCATCTGTGTTGCTATTTAGCTACAAGGCCGCCCAACATCAGTATGTTTAAAGAGAAGTGCTACTTAGACAATATTGCGGTATCATGCAATGCCTAGAAATGAGGTACCAAATTTTGTCTCTGGTTATCTCCCTTTACCTCCGATTTTCGCAAGTGTTCACTGTATAGCAAGTCCGATGGTTCATTAGTTTAAAACGATTTGGAATGCGTGTTCACTATTCCTAAGTTTTCTGCAGTATCCTGTAAACGCGTTTTATATGCATGATTAAGAAAGAAACCGACAATAACGATGTCCCATTCAATATAAAACGTACCGGTATGCATCATACAGGACAGATAGCTGGATCTAGTCATTGGCTGGTGAGCTTACAAACATTTCATTGGTGTATCGCTTGTATAACGATTTCGCATTGCCCGTAAACCCATCGCAGTTACACTCACTGGTCAGCGGCTATTTGTATAAACCACTACATTCGTTAAAACCCGCTGACAAAAAGCGATGTTTGTGAGGAGAATGACCTTTCGATACCCCCAAATACTTTTAACAAGTCTTTATTAAAGCATTCAGCAAAGCGATAGATGAGATGGAAACACATGCAGATCCATGCAGACATGGATGCGTTATATATGTAGCCTACCACATGAAGAATAAGTATGAGCCTGCGTATAGTTCATAGCGGATCTTGCAGTATTCCATAGCTGCGAGTTTCGAATCCATCTGTATTTGTGCGATTTTTTGTCTTTAGAAAGTCCATATTTACAGTATTTTCGATAACACGTTCTTGGTTTGAAAATAGTCTAGATCATAAAAATGGGCTGTTTGAGCCCCTCTCGAACCCTTGGCATCCAGAGTCCAGCAAATCGCCAACAGTAAATTGGCGGGCCGAGTGATCGGAGTTGCCGACATTTACCACCAGCTATTCGGTGCCTGACTAAGGGTCGTGGGTTCGTTCCACGGTCGGATCGAACTTGCAGATTTTTCCGTTCAACTCGAATCTGCCCAAACTAATAAAGTGTTATTTTGTAATGACGTTTTGTGTTGCATAACTACCAATAGAATAAGAATTGATGTTGAAGAAATATTGGTCCACCACCGCAGCATCGCGTGACACACGATGCATTCTCACTCCGCCGTATACATACAGTAAACACAACACCTATGTCGACTCTTGGCTTCCCTACATCACTGCGATGGCGATGCGACCTAGCATGACCTTAACTAGATCCTATACCAAGTATATTTGTGACTCTTGCCTTGTCCAACTTGAGAAAGACGTGCAAACTAGTAAGGGACAGGGGAAAATTAATGAGTGTCAATTTTTTTTTCTGAAAAAGTCCGAAGATGCGTTCACCTGCATGCCAAATGTTTCGTTGAGTTTTCTACAAGTTAATAGCGACAAATGTGTTTTAAACGTCTGGAAATTGTATACTTTAAGCCCGTACGTGTTAACATAAAATCGTGCTCTACCGCATCAAACATCATTTATATGGGAAAGGGGTACATAAAAGCTGAATATATCCTATTATATAGTGTACCCCAGATTAAGCCGAAAATTTTCAATAAATAAAAGTGTTGTTTTATTTGCAGGAATAAATAATAAAGTTTATTAGTAAATAAATAGGTTACATGTATGTTCATATACAAGCGATCGCTGAACAACATATGGGGATTTTACAATACTATTGCTGCTCAATCGGAAATGCTCTCATGTTTGATCGGAAATGGTTGAGCAGTCTTGGGCAAAGGAAGAAGAATTTGGTTCCCTTTAATATGTTAGAATGATTGGTGATAAAAAGTTATAGGGATGTTCATTTTTCACCGTATTATAAAACAAAAATCATCTTCAGCCAAACATTGTAACTCTTTCTCGTTTTCGTCTAATCTCATTATGAAATCTAGATATGGATTGACAATTTCCCAGCTCAAATGATATTTTTCTTTGAAATATGAAGCCAGATCGTACCGGCGTATGGACATTGCTCGATCATCGTGAAAATATTTTCGGTTTTCGCGGGAATGAATAACACTGAGCTGCTGTTCAGTTGGTTGGTCCTCTTTTATGACGTCATCGGGTAGGGTTTCCCATGCTACTTCCCCCTCAATTGTCATGTCGAAAGGCTCCCAGTCCACATACCAAGGAACCTTTTCCACAGGCTCTGTCAGTACTTTCTCATAAACGGGAACTGGTTCCCAAGCAAAGCCATTCTCTGGTAGAGACATGTCAAATGGTTTCCAATCTTTGAGCCACGGACGTAAGCTTACCGAATTAATACGGACCTCTGAAGAAACTGGAAACGCTCTTGAATTTGGATCCTCTGAGATGACTTCTGTTTTATTTTGTTTGAAATCTCTTCTATCTATTTTTGTTAGACATTGTATAAGACACCTCCTATAATCCTTCAAACTGGAAGTCCGAGGTAAATCAGACTGTTTGTTGTCAATATCTCTTAACAATAGTAGAATGTCTAGCCTGCAATCCCCCCAAAAGTCAAGGGGAGATAACTCTGCACATCGACCTACTATCACAAAGTTATCGCCCAAGGTAATATCATCTTCCTGTTTCTCCTCTCCACAAATCAGCGTCGATGAAGGGACACCAACACCACCCCTATTACACATAAATGCCATATCACCTAACAAAGCATTACCCTGACAGCGGCCCAAGTAATTGCCGTCTTCAAAAGTCGCATCACCATCTGTGGTAGAAAGTTGAACTTCCCCATCTAAGGAGGTACTACCACAAGCATGCATACCACATTCATAACCGGGACAATCTCGTATATTATCTTCATTTTCCCAACAGCCTATGGAATCGACGCCTGTTTGTCTGTGATAATTATTGTTTTGGTTACAAGTCATTTTTTTAGAATATTCTTGATGGTCATGAGAAGGAAATCCACCTGGTACAAATCCATCGATGGAAACAAGTTGGTCTGCGTCTAAACGATCACTGTTGTCACCATTATCACATGAACCACCAGATATTGTATCATTTTCACAACACTCGCTACTATCAGATAGATAATTTATCTCCCCTTCATCACAAGATGATGTTCTACTATCAATGTCCGGCAACATCTCATCCCAGAGAAAACTTTCTGACCCGTTTGTGTCCTCGTCATTGCACGATGTCATATCTTCCCACGAGTCACTCAGACAAGCTTCTTTCAAAGCACTTACGTCAAACCCAGCCTCGTCATATGAGCTTCCGTGTTTTCCAAAATCACCACTTGAACTGCTACGGCAGAGGCATGGGTGGGCTTCATCCAAGCCCACAAGACCTTTATCCAAGCCCACAAGACCTTCCGCATCTTCTGGCCTCACGTCGTCTCCCAAGGCCAGTCTTAGGCAACTGTTCGAGTTTTCATTATCATAAATCTTCGACTCCAAATCGGAACTTCCTGAGTATTCAATTCTATTAAAATCAACATTTCTATCGATTATATTAGATGTATCACAATTATTGTTTTCTACGTTATTAGTACTTGGGTGAAACTGTTTCCTTTTGAATACATGTCTTTTGTGTATAATCCATCGTTCAGTTTTATAAACACCGGAGTTATGAATGGAAATATCCCAGGCTGTGTAGCAAGTAAGTGGATGACGAGATCGAAACGTATCCAGCAACTCTGAAAACGAAAACAACCCACAGGTATGACGAGAGCTATCAGTATGCTGTATTTTTGTAATGTGATGAAACCTTTAAAAATACATGTAATATATATAAACTAAGCGAGGAAAGCCCACGCATATTAAGGTGTAGAAATCTTTAGATATATTTGGAAACTGTTTTAACACCGATCATGCACCGTGGCAATGTTGCAGTAGCCATTAACAGTCACACAATTATTTTGGTCAAGTATGAATACAAAGGAACATCTTGAGCAGAGTAAGTTTGTTTTCCTTGGATCAAACTAAAACTCTAAAAGCCACATGTTCAGTGGTATAACTTAACACTTGTCCTGGGAAATGTATCTGTGCTAAGACAATTTCGGGTTTCAGTTGCTCTGACTGGTATAAGTGCGGTTTCAGCATGAACATTGTTTTGAGATTAAGCAAGTGGATTTTGGTCAGGAAGACCACATCGTCAAATCTGTTTGCCTTGGTGACAGCCTCCCTAGAAAGCTACCTCGCACCATGCACGGTTCTGTCCAGCTGGACAAAAACTCGTTTAATGGATTATATCTTGTTACCTTTAAACGTTGGTATAATCTCCTGATCAGAATGGTTACAGACATCCACAAGGTGTGTGAGAATTGACGGACATCTCATTGAGGTTGACGATTCTGTTTTAAGGAAAAAAATATCAGAGATCAGAATGGACAGTGAGCCAGTTAACAGACATGGTTTGTATAATTTCACTTTACAGGATAAATTGTATTATAGATTGAAGTCAGTTTCTTTAAAGTCGATAACGGCGGAGCATGCAGTAACAAGACAATCTGACTGGTAAATACATGAGAAAATGATCGCAACTGGTCGAGTCAAAGACTTTACACTTAACGACAAAGGAAAGGTCATTCACTCGTGTCACATCATAATATATTGTGTTTGTCAAATAAAAGCTCTATTGCACCAAGTATCAGTTTAAGTCACTTGGGCTATTGCTATATTCAGAATGACAAAAACTGACACTTGGCCCAATAGAGCTAGTCAACTCAACACTGATTGACCTGGTTGAAGTATATGCCCACTGTGACTTGGTGCACTGTATCTGTCAGGTGTATAAATTTGCAGTCATATACGAGTGGAATGGCCTTTGCAAATATACGAATAACTCAAAGCAGGCAGACCAATCATTATTTTAAATTCGTGAAATCTAGACGAGACATTGTTTTACTGGAACATGCACGTCAATTTAAACGCATTTATTAGTAATGGCTTAAAACATACTAATTTTTTTGTGAATCACAAAATATTCAAACTTTATGAATGTATTATTGACGGTCTTGACAGACCCCTTGGACCCATATCTCTTTAGTTAAAAATTTAATCCTAAATACTGATTATTAATAGTAAAATTTGAGTCAATTGGCTATGATTTCAAAGATTATAATTGGATCTTCACCAAATATTTGAAAGATTAAGTCTATAAGTAAATTGTCTAGATGTACATTCTTTAAAGACTAAAATCTTATCAATTATATGCCTATATAACTTACCTTTGGCACATTGGATCAGAGTTTCCAGGGTTGACCCAAAACTGAAACAAAACAGGATACAATTCATTCAATATTGTCGGAATTTGTCTGGCTGTCAATTATTTTCCAGCAAGCAAAACCAAATAAATTGAATCTTTCAACAGGAATGCCACTTTAAATCAACGTAAATCAAATACCTTTTAACAGAACTTGATATCCTTCTATGATAGACTTCTTCTCCACAGGTGCCATCTTCTCTGTTCGGTTTCCAGAGAAATGCGCAGAACGCTATCTGTCAATGAGCAAAGATTAATTGTATTGCCATAATTTAGTATACATTAAGAGTTGTCAACAAATTTACAGTGATAAACGGCACCTTTTAAGATTCAATGAGTCACTTCAAATAGTGCAAACTTGTTTTGTTATTCTAATGTTGTATTGGTCTTCGAGAACGACATACCGTTAACAACACGTTAGCTGAGATTGTATCAATATTAACATTGATATTATATCACTGAGACTAGAATGAGACCTACCTTGGCGGTTCCTGATGAAAACATCCAAACATTGTCGGGCTGAATGGAGATATCAATAAGAGGATTTTCTCTTCTTAATTTCTCCAAGAACACCAAACCTTTGAGTACATCGTGTGTCACATCCAACACCAACCCCCAAGTGACCTCACGCTTTTTCTAAACAATAAAACCCAGAATTGTTTGTCATGTATTAGTATTGCTTCCTGTGATTGTCCTGTCTTGTCTTTGATTGTAACCAGTGGCGTCGAGGATGGTTACCTTCACCCACTGGGCTGGCAAGCTGTCGTGTAAGTGAAAAAACCTTAAGTACTGCGCTAAACTCCAATCAAACAAACAAACTAAAATAGTCGAGATACCTGGACTCTACTAGGTTCACGTGTATAGGATACACAATACAATATCAGAAATGTCTACATATAAATTATCTTCCATACATATAGCAGTGTACAGAATTTTTGTATTTTACAAAGAATTATTTCCAGTCATTTCAGACCATGCGTATAGGATGTTTTAAATCAAAGCAAACATATAACTTCTCAAATTAATTAAGGGAACAGATGATTATTGACAACACAGTCGGATATCTTTTAAAGTTGAAACATTCTCACTCCACCATATATTTAATTGTAGATAACAAAATTGCATTCACCATATACGTAAGTATGTCTGCCCTGTCTGGGTATTCCGCATACACACAGCAGCCTGCAGGGTGTACATGAATGCCGTACACAGACACCACGTTGGGGTGACGGTATCTGCACAGACAATCCACGTACTCTCTGTAACATGCCTCATCGCTGAAAAATAGAGTTGTACAGATAATATTAGTCTAGCATGTGTCATTATTAAGTATTGTTTAGTGGGCAGTGTTTAAAAAGAAAACATAGTGTTGATCATATAGCACTGATTTTTCCGCAAGGATATAGATTAAAACGTGGGTTTTATTTAAATACATTAAAAACATGAATGAGTTAGTATACTATACACGTAAACGTTTACTTTTACGAGCTTTCGGCACTCATGTCGGAGCTTTGTCAAGTGAGAAAGCTCGTAAAAGTAAACGTTTACGTAGAGTGGCTCAGAAGTTCGTGTTTATAATTTATTTAATATTCATATGATAAAGACTTGTCCTAATAAAATACCGACACACTTTGATTAGTAACATATTTGTAAGTACGTATATTAACATAAAATATACAGACACATCAACATTTGGCCTATATGTTTAATCATAAGTGTATTATGGTTTTCGTTAAGGGTCATACTAGACTATCCGGTTAACCCGACTAGCTGATCACCTGTGAGAGATTAAAATACAAGCACGTGTGGTAAACACCCACAACAAAATGAATATAACAGGTTATTGACATTTGTTTACTTATTTAACCACCTTTAACTCTAATGATTTTCTGAGTGACAGGAACATGTCCGTGTTCTTCTTTTCATTGAATGAGACAATCGAACTAAACTATATATTGAATAAATGAAGAGAGAGAAATGTGTTTGCCTCCACCGGGATTCGAGAAAAATTTGTTTGCCTCCACCGGGATTCGAACTTAACTATACACATGTAGTCATGTACATCCGTTGTACCGTGTGAACTGAATGCATATATGCAATTGGTCTATTCTAAATTCAAATATTGTATACACTATTAGGCTAACTAATTTTCGACTTAACGAAATGAAACGTCTGTATGTCAGAAAATGTACAGAAAAACCCACAAAAACAACATGGTATTTAGGCAAGTTCACGTAAACACTTTATGTCTAGCGGGCACAAGCTTGTCACGGTGGAAGAACAGTTCTTTATAAATGTCATGTAATTTACCTGTCGTTTGAGTGTTGTACATGGGTAAATGTAACCTTGTTCACAGAGCCTAGTCGACTGTGTTCTAGCTTGTTAATTTCAGACAGGCGACAAACACCTATAAACCGAAGAATTTTAACATGCAGTCTATTTTAGAATTACAAAAGATATAGCAAATTGGTGAAATTTGTTAGGTTATTTCGTTGTCGTTCACAAAGTGACCGATATTTGTATTTTGGGGGAAAGCTATCCTGGTAAAAAATGCCGAGCATTTAATCCAATAAAAATTAAATTACTGATTTACTATAGCAATAAAAAGGAGGTTTCGATCAGAGGAGTTCAGAGTTGAAGACTGAATCGTGTATGTTTAAAAAAAAGACATTCGTTCAATTTACATTAAAACAGTATAGACGTTAAGTATCACAACTATATTTCATACCATTATCTTGTTTAGGTGTCTTCTCTACGGGGGATGCTGGAGTTTCCTCAATACCAATGAATGTGTCCATCTATAAACTATACCCGATGTTCCTTAAAAATGCTACCAATCTTCGAAGATTTTACATGTCATATTTGTAAGCCAGAGTGAAAGCTGGAAATCGGAGATCTGAAATAAAAATATGAAAAAAGATATTTCAAGATCAATTTTGTATATATGGACGTCAGATCGTCTTGGATCATGCTTATGTACCTGTTCTTGATAGGCAATTGCAGATGTCCAGCAGTGCATGTGGTATACACGTATAGCCATATGTAGTTCCCAGACAAGCAAACCCAATATATATTATTCAAATAATTCTTGCAGCAATGTTCTTGGTTACGCATTCACAGACATGTAACACACGTTAAACATGTATACATAAACTCGTAAGTAATAAAAAATACAGATTCACAAGAAAAAAACTCAATAGAGCGCGTGGAACGGTGCAAGTGAGAAAATTCAAATATGTTTGATAAAATGAAAAACGTAACCAGTGCATAACAAGGATACATAATTAGGCATACAATGATCGTCATCGTTTAGAGCCTTCTTGGATAAAATCCAAACGATCTAATTTCAAGCAGATCCTCTGGCGATTATATATTATGACCCCTTCATGAATAACAAGGAACGTTTAATGCATTTACCAGGCTTCGTGTTACAATTATGTGGAACTAACGACTTTTAACTTTCTTTGATGTGCTCCATATATGCGTGTCGGCTGAAGTCTATACGTATTATGGGCTTTCACCAACGAGCAAACGTTTACGCGGCTCCATAATAATATTCCTTTATATGCATATATCCCACGGTATTATCACATTTTCACCTGTACACAAGGTAACAAAAAGCACATTATACTAGCTATTTATTACAAGATTGCTGGCATACCGACATTCCTATGTCTGATATTCATGAAAACACTAGTATTCGTTATAGCCAGTTCAGTATAATGTCCGGCTTTAAATATTTATCTTAAATCTCTGTCTTGATATATCAGTATTTGATCTAGAGATTGTGCATGTGTTCAGATAAAGCAAACGTGTATACCATAATTATAATGAATAGTTATACCAAGCATGTATATACCAGGCTATAATTAGGATAGTTGATAACTTTCATTAACTAATCCCCCCCCCAC
>JAQQZZ010000012.1:1074740-1141902 GCA_030265115.1 Mopalia vespertina
TCACTAGATACATAACATATCCAAAGTTGGTGGCCCTACATGATTTCGTTTCGGAGATATCGCGGTAACGGACGGACAGACATACATGATGATGACAATACCCCTAGGACAAAATTGGCCGAGGGGTAAAAAGTAGGAAGCTATTTTCCAAATTTCAAGTTAATTTGTCCTCTAGTTATCATGTTTACAACACTGTTTAGTAAAATTATGCAATGGTGGCTATATTGTTTTGTGGAATTTGGTGAAATGCAATCGTGTCTGTTGCGACTTTTTCTTAATAACAGGAAGCTTAGCTATCTTTCAAGTTTGAAGTTTATCCATGAATTTGTTATGCAGTTATGGTGCAAATGAAAGCCAAGACAGCTATATTGTTCATGCAATTCCTTCCATTGTCTGAATATTCCATGTTTAAAGTTAATCAGCGAATTTGGTTTTAAGCTAGTGTGTTTCACAAACATTGACAGACAGATAGACTGACAATTACATTTCTAAATTATCCCCCCCCACCCCCTGCTATAGTAGCGGGAGAGAACAACCACAGTAAAGGCAGAACTCCCGTCCTGAAGGAGATGAGATGTTGTATGCCATCAGATACATGTAGCTAAAAGAAAGCCCACCAGTCCATCTAAAATGGTCAATTCTAATTTATGTTGTACGGAAATGGAGCACCCCATCCAGGTGAATATGGCTAAAGAGAAAATCAATCAACACATGTTGTAAGGAAGCATTTTTACTCTTTTTTTAATAACGAGATGCCCACACATAGAAAGCGAGGTGACTACAACAATAATCAATATAGACTGAGGGGTACCAATTTCTAATCTACGAGACACTTATTAAGGGGAGATCAATGATAGATGTACCAAGAGAATAATCACATTACACACTGTAGCACATTTCAATGGAGCAGAACAATGTGGTAGGCTAAAAGGGTATAAATTTAGTTGTGGTACATAATATTATACATGTACATAGACCTAAAGCCATTTGATTCTGAACAATAATTTTACTTTCACATACACATTGGGCAAATAAGACATATTTTCAAGAACACCGATATACGAGCCAGCTATTGGCCTAAATAACTCTCTTTTACTTTATGGTCGTCTCTGGTATAGGGTATGTACCACCTTTAGGTGATTGTCCAAGTATGTGGAAAAAAAATAATAATAGTCACATTTGAGATGAGATTAAAATAGCTTAAATCTTTAAGGATAATGAAAAACTTTGATTTTTTTCAAAGTGTTGTTCTATTTTAAAAAAGAAAATTAAAAGTAAAAAAAAAACAACCCAAACTAACAACCATGATCAGCACTTAAATTATACACAAGAAAGCAAGAACTTTGCTAAAAATTCCATATGGCAAATACTGCCAGTGCTCTAGAGTTTAAAAGTGTCAAATTTTTGTATAAAATAATGCTTGGGAAATTAATTCACTCACACATTCAGTTTGTTGAGATTCAGAATGCTTTTCTCTGACAATAATCAGATCTGTTAGTATTGCACTCAGTCTCGACAGTAAAGTTCAAAGCCCAAGGGAGGAAATAAAATGTACAGCTTCAGTTCCAAGTACAATTTATCCTTTGTACTAGTTATACATAAATATAGATGAGTAGTCCGTTATTTAAATGCACTGAACATTAGTTTACACGTCATCTTCCAAGAACTGGGGCTGTTCAAACTCCTGTTGTTCAAACTCTCCTTGGCCCTCCATAAACTGGTCTATGATTTGCTGCATGCTTTCCTTCAGTTCCTCGGGAGCATCATGGTCCTGATCCACTTTGGTCTCCACAGTCACTAAACTCTCCTCCTGGCCATCAGACTTCAGCACCGTCTTCTTGTGGGTCTGTCGCTTCATCACCACTCTGAAATTATCAGACAATAACAGTCAGCCACAAAACTACAACTAGAGATTTCTATATTTGAGTGTACGTTACTATTTGAGATGGGTGTTTAAAGCCATAGTGGATACTTGTGCATACTATGAAGAATTAGACATCACTTTGCTCAATTTTGCTCTATTTCCTAAAAGCCCATGGTATTTACAGCCATAGATAAAACTTAGTGTTGCCTCAAGAGTGTTTCACTTAAATAATGCATAGCTGGTTTGTTTGTTTGATTAAGGTTTAATGTCATACTCAAGGGTATTTCACTTATATGACCACGGATTGTCCACTTCACAGTGTTCCTCGCTTTATTACGGTGGAAAACCGAGAAGAAACCTTGTAAAAAACCACTGCCACAATTGCTGTAGCCACATTGTGTGATTCACTCATATACTTGATGGTGACGATCGACAGACAGACTCGATCCCGTGAACAGTACAAAGATTTGTAAGCACACACGCTAACCACTAAGTCACAGCTGCTGGACCTGCATAGCTGGTATTTGGTGACAAAACAAGAAGGAAACTCGTATAAACTACACCACAAGATCGAGATGTTTAAAAAGAAATAGACTATAGAGTTCATAGAAGAGAAAGTGAATATGGTGATAGAGACCTTGTAGATTGATAGTCAGTGGACTCCGGTCGAGCTCCATCTCCTTCTGCTACTACCATGGCTCCATCTACACCAATACAACAAAGCATTTTAAAAACTTGAGCATTGAATAAAATGTGTTTTACCTGGTGTTTAAATAATTATAAGACAGGAAGAGAAATGTTATGGACATTAAGGTCACCTTGTGATTTAATAATTGTCCAAATTAAAATGTGCAGATTGTGAAGGCATTGGAAACCAACCATCATAATTTATTAATCAGAAGGATTTATTAAAGGATATTTAGAAGCTTATTAATTAAGGTCAGAGAAAATCTTCAAAGAGATATTTTCACAAATATTGAAACAGGTATTTTGAGGAAGGGTCACAATAGATCTTTAGCATTATTACAGTTACCAATGGTATTCAGTAATTTCTTTAGAAAGCTCACAGTTTAATATACTGAAAATAAACACAAATAACCAGACAATAGACGATCATTTTCTCACACATTCACACAGCGGCATATATAATGAAACCTGAAGGAAAGAAACATATTTCACATGAAAAGGTATTTCACAGAAAAAATTTACAACAAAATTACTGATCAAGGTCACAGGAAAAAATAATTAATACATGCAAATACAACAGTCTGAAATAGAAGAAAACTTGAAATTAAAATCTGTAACACAAAATTTGAAATGGTTAAATGCAACAAAAGTGTATCACATACAGAATATCACATACAGAACGACAAAACAAGAGGTCAAGGGAATGTGTACATACTATAAAATTAACCACAAAACAATGAAGTAAACAAAGGTGATATAAAGCTGACAAGAACAAAACCACATCTTATGAGCTATACAAAGTAGGACAAAACAATATTTTTTGTACAAATCTGACAACAAAAATAAGATGCGATAAGAAAGGTTTAAACAAGTAGTAATGAAAGAAAATAATTAAAGATGTAGTACGTATATATTTTATTAACAAAGAGAAAGGTAAGTTAGCATGTCTCCACTGGAGACTGATCAAAGAACTTTCAATATTATTGAGATATAGGCCTATTTACAATAGATGGTTCAAAGTGTTTTAATTCTTTAAAAACCTTGTTTCCTCCTAACCAGTATACAATATAAATATACATATACAAAGGAGATATTAATAGTATAAGAACTATTTCAAAATTTGGAAGTTAGCGATATGTAATTTTAAATTCTGAAAAATTCAACATCTTTATACTTCAGTTACTAAAGTTTTTAAATTTAATAAAAACATTGGAGTTGCCTTTCAGTTGAAATAACAAAACAATATTACCACCGACAACACAGAAGTAGGATAAAAGGGAAACATTTCTAGACTAACATCGGATAAATAAACAGATAAATAACTAAACAAATTCCTTCCCAAACAGCCACCATATCACATGACATCGTGTAGAATATTATTTCATTACACACTACCTAATCTAAGCTAAAGTACAAAACACAATGGTAAACAATGAGATATTATAGTAAAAAACCCAAAGCCCAAAACCACGAAGAGATGTGGCCAACAGGACGAGAACGAGCCAGACACCAACAACTGTACCTTCCCGTTCCTGATGGGCTATATCTTCATCGGACTCACCAGGTTCCTTTGATTCCATAAATGCTGGTCCTGTTTGTTGTGCTGAGACGAGGAGAATAAACAGTTTGTCGCGTAAGATTTGAGAACATATTTTGAACAACAAAAATTCCATAGAGTTTGATGTGAAATCCTTACTTTTAGTTGGGAGCTGATTAAATAATCAGTATCCTAATCCTTAATTCAAGAACAAGTTCTGGCAAACTGTAAGATTATGTTCATTATAATCACTTTGCACCATCTGATCCAAATTCTTTTAGGGTATTGTATTGTTGTTATGTAAATTTTGATATAATTATATATCAAACTGCATTCAATGACAAGTATTCCAGGGTTCAGGACAGACAAGTCTTAACTGTCCAATGAAAATCAGATAACATCAGGCTGTTAAAATCTGTCATACTTGCTAGCAGGTCCAGGGGAACTCCTGACTTTGCAGAATCAGAAATTGGTGGAAAACGGACACGAAACCTGATAAAAACCACTCCATAATCTCACCTCCCTTTTATATATTGGGTCGAGAAGAGGCCAAGACATGCGAGTTGTACATTGAAGGGTATTCAAAATGGCCTGCACATAATCGAAACATTGCATGGCCAGAAAAGGTATATGGAGAAAGACTGTTGGGACAACTTGGTTGGGATCAATGTTCCAAATTAATATTGCGATTCCCATTGTTAAAAGTGAAAAACAGTCAAACAATAGTTTGTTCAGCTTTTTTTGAAGTTGGAGGTTGGAAGGCCCACCTGTCTTTCGTAGTAAATTATAATCCAATGTCAACATTTTTTTCAATAGGGTTCCTTAGTGCCATAAGAGTGTCTAAATTTTATATTTCTATGTAATTACACTCCTGTCTTTACAAAGACTTCATGAACTCTTAAATCTTTAGATTATTTCCAAATTTGAGGATTTAAAGTTATAGGGTGAATCGCCGAAAAGACAAATGTAAGGACAGACGAACAGGACAATAACAATACCCTTATTATCAATGGGTAAAAGCCAGAGATTTCCTAAATCTCCTATGAATGAAAGATAATTTGAACATATATACAGTTAATTTTTTTCTGGTAGACAGCCAAGGAAAGGTGAATTATCTACATAGTAACGGTTCTTGTCAGACCAGTCGACCTACCAAACTGTTCTGGAATACCATGACTGAGTTCTCCATGTTCTGTGATATCATACTCGGCAGTGTCGTCTTCGTCAATAGAGGCTACACGATGGGCGTCTGCCACTGGTTAGCATAGGGTGAAGAATAGAATCATAACTCAGTAATTGCTTAAAACTTTACATCATACTAATTAGAAAGCTAGAGATGTATAGTGACTTAACAGAGAAAAATAACTAAAAAGTGACAAGTGTGCAATAAAAATGAAGTAAAAACTTCCAACTAAACACATAGCTATAAATCTTGCATATTCTAAGAGTATAAAAAAACACATAGGAAAGGATTTTGTTTTGTCAACATTTTTAACAAGACAAATGTACAGATATCTAGAAATCAAAACATCCAGTAGAAAGTTCATTATAAGGTAGGAAAAAATGTAAGGAATCAATTGCTTCTGAACTAAACTATCTGTTAATAATGCTCTCTATAAACTGATGAGAAAAAAAAACCCGAAAAATTTCTGACAGTGAAAAAGCAGTTTGTTTAAAATAGTACAATGATTTGATTCTAGAAAATATGCTTGGGGTAGGACTGGCATAAGAGTCTGTCTGTTTGATAGGGGTTTTATGTCGTACTTTAGACAATTTCACTCATGTGATGGTTTGTTAACCCAATAGATGAAGGAAACTAACCTCAACATGATTGGCAACAGGCACAGATACAAGACAGATATCATACTTTGTACAATAAGACAAGAAACCAATCCACAGTGCTTCACACCAGACAGATCGGCTATGTGTGCCTATGAGTATTAAGTATGACAGCACAGAGACAACAGATAGCTGTCTTTAACGACCCACTTTAACTAATGTGATATAAATCCTTTGTATCTTGTCAGATTATTAAATGACACAAAGCTACAATTGCATATTGATATTGCATAAATCATATTAAATTATAAAGACTAAGTAAATGGGAACAGTAAATAGAGTAAAATAATTTACATTTTGAAAAACACCTTCTATAATTCATTCTATTTACTGACACATCATCTTAACAGATTTATTTGTAATGTAACTACCCTCATTTTATGTGGATAAAAAACTTTTGACACATATTTATAATAGGAACAATTGAATTACATGGAGAATAGCGGTGCATAAACAACAGAATACAAATAAAGTACACATAGGATTTTAAGGTATAGTCCAATTATTGGTTTTCAACTACTTATTTTCGCTTGTCTTTCTGTATTATTCCAGTAAAAACTGAAGCAATACCGTAAGAGAAGTTTTTTTTATTTCTGAGCTACAGTAAGCAGCATCTGCAGAAACCTTTTTCGCAATGATTTTAGGATGCTTTAAAAGTCATGTGGGTTTCTTAAATGTTTAAAAACCAGTGTATGGACCATACATAAACAGAGACTGAACAAATGAAAGACACTGTATAGCGTTCTGACATTTAATTGGTAAAAACATATACACTTAATGCTTGTATAGGAAACTTAAAATTAGGTATTCCATTATCCAACTAAAGTAAAAAGAAATGAGACATTTGAGAGATAAATCAGCTGTAAGAAACACACTGGTAAAATTAAGACAAATCAGACATAGTTATAAGTAGATACGGTAGTTCTAAATGAAGACAAACAGAAAGAAATGTGAAGATTAGTATGGCAATAGTACAGAATAAAGACAATTGTGAATAATACAGAAAATAGTATGTGATAAAGATAACCAAAACAAAAAAAGAAAATAGTATGAAATAAAATATCTGTGATAAGTAAAGAAAATGGATAAACAAAACTGTGATAAACAACAAAATGAATACAGGCAAATGAGACAAATAAAAATCACACCTCTGGTCTGGTAATGAGCTGGGTGTAATGGAGCATGTTCTGGTTCCATTTCAATCTCCTCCTCCACTGTAAACAGGCGAAATAACCACACAATCGTTAGTACCACAACAATCAGATTAAAGACAAGTGGAATTCATTGCAGAGAGATTAATATATATTATACAACTAGTCCTTTGATGAGAAGTACATGGGTTCATAATGATCTGTGCCAACTGATAATTTTGATGCAAAACTTAACTATGCCATAGCGCAGTCTTTACATCTGTCAACATGCTTCAAACAACGTAGGGATTTTCTTTACAGCTTTCTAGACTGACATGACTCTTCCTTGGCTACTTTCAAGTATAAATTCATCATCCAGCAAATGCCATTAGTGTCTTTACTGAATGAGAGTAGACCAGCAGCAAACAACAAAATAATAGGCATGGTATTAGGGACACAGTCTTGTGACCGGCTAATCCTGTGTAAAGCTTTCACAAGCAGACTGTATGCAGCCTTCAGCTAACTTTGCAAGAGTAATTTACCAAATTCTAACAAGCAGATAAGTACTTCATGCCCCAGAGAATTTACCTGCTATCAGTTACCTTGACAACAGCGAAGGGTATAGGAGAGAAAGACCAAAGGCTGATATTATTAACATTGTGGAGCTTTTATCCTTAAGTAAAGAAGAAGCCAGGTTAAGAATTAGCTAAATATGGCCTTGAAAGTAAGCTCTTCTAAAGACATCACTACAATAAGAAGGTCTTTCTCAGCAGAACATAAACCACAGTCTTGTCAAAATGTGACATCTATGTTTTTTGTTTTGTGGCTAATGTTGAGCTTAGGTTTGGGTGGTGAATAAATCATACAAACAAGCAACTATCGTGTACTGGATAAAAAAAAAGTAGCAGAAAAAAATAAAAAAATAACGAAACAATGGCAAAAATAAATAAATAAAATAAACAAGCTAAATTGAGACTGAAAAATAATTATACAAGAAAACTTTTGAACAATGTCACACTTGTATTTTATTACATAAACATGCAATATACATGATACACAGCTACTAAATATCAACATTTAGACTTAATAGGCAATGCATATAACAGCTGAGAAATCTGCAAATGAGAAGAGAGAAAGAAACAAAGTTAGTTCTAACAAAGAAGAATATCATGACAACATCAGCAACCACGAAACCATACATGTACACACTGGAATAAAGCCTGGAAGAGAAGCTTTAGAGAAGGTACGTTCTTTGCTACAAAACACAGGGGTCATGCTTACTTTACTAGGCAGTGTGCAGACAGGTCATGCAAGAAACCATTAGTGTATGCTGAATAATACCTCTAATGTCAGTAGTAGGGTCTCGTCCCAGTTCTGTCGGCAGAGCAGACAGAGAGGATGGGGGGAAGAGAGGAGCAGTGCTATGAGTGGAAGTGTTCTGAGATTTCGAAAACGCATCTCTCTCTAATGAACTTTGGTCTGTTGACATTGGTTGAGGAGGGCTTGTTGTTTTATCTTCATGACTTTGTTTCTTAAATCTCTTCATTTCTTCCCATTCAGTCATAGTGTAAACCTTCTTTTTCTCTTCGTATGGGCCCCAATCAAGAAAAGGTTTCTCCTTGGCTTCTTCATCATCAGAAGAACTCCATTTATAATACTCTTCTTGTTCAACATTTGTTTTGTTTTCTACATCCTTGTTGTTCTTAAAGTTTCCTTCATTATCAAGAAAAGGGCTAGTTTTTGAAGTCTGTGTGACTGAAACATGGTGAATCTCAGTAGTTTCATTAGCAGCTTCTTCAATGGTAGATGTGTATTCACCAGAGTATCGCTTTTCACTGATGACAGTTTCTTCATGGATGGATTTCTGCATTCCAACCGACTCTGACGATACCTGCATAATGTCTCTTCCAGAGCTTGAACTACTACGAGACTTGAGTGTGTCTTGTGAAGATCTTGAGAATCCAGAACTTGCCAAACTCCAAGTTGTTGAGTCATTTGATGTTTCCATGCTTGTGGCAACTTCTCCTTTGAGGTCTTCTTGTTCTTGATGTGTTGTGTGTTCCAGCTGTGTCTCTTCTAATGAATCAACAGAAGTCTGCATAACTGATTCTGAAAATTCTTCTTTGGTATTGCTAGAATTTGGTTGGCCAATCTCTAAAGAATCAATTGATCTTTCCATGATACCTTCTTGTCCTTGTAAAGAATCAGAGTCAAACTTTTCTCCCTCAGCTCCAATGGAAGCATGAGGATCTGATCCTATTGAATCAGCAGAAAGCTGCATAATACTATCTACTCCTTGTAATGAATCTGTGTCAAAGTCTTTAGCAGATTCCTTCACATGGATGTCCGTTGTGCGACATAGGTCCTCTTCTAGGGAATCATGTTCAAGTTCAGCTCCTGCTGTTAATTCTTCTTGTTCTATGCGTAGTTCCTCCTCAATAGCTGCACTAAAGCAATCCCCACTCATTACAGTATCAAGCCCATGATCATAATCTGTTTCACTCAACGAATCAGAATCCATATCTCTGCCATTTAATGAATCTCTTTCAGCAATGTCTGCAATGTCAGAATCAAAAGTCCTGCTTGATGGTGGATCCATAGGTAGTTGATCCGCTTCGATTGAATCGCTCATCTGTGTGAGCTCCCGGACAGTCGTTAAGGCTTCAGATTGATCTTGTTCACTTTCAGATTCATGGAAAAGCTCCCCAGACTCTAAGATAGATACAATTTTTTGTGCTTCAGCTTGCAGTTCATCTCCTATAACAATATCTTGTTCAAGCCTTTCAAATTCATTGAGAGAAGACATAGAGGAGCCAGTTTCACTTTTCCTAGAGGCACTTTCTATGGAACTTCGCCTGTTTTCACAGTCAAGCTGTTTCTGAATTTCCTTTTCCAGTTTTTCAAATTCGCCTAAAGATGAGAGTGATGATGGCTCACCACCACTGCTTTTGTTACCATCAGTTGGTATTTTGTCAATTGATCCACCTGAACCACCAGATCCACTGCCTGCCATTTCTTGTTCAAGTCTTTCAAATTCAGCTAGAGATGATGCAACAGACAAATTATCTTTATCCCCAAATCTGCCATGAAAATGTCTTCCTTCATAAGACCCAGCCAAGCTGTCCCTATCTCCCATTGATCCAAGAGAGCCTGATCCAGATTGACAAACTTCCCCTTCCAGTCTTTCAAATTCTGCTAACGATGATGACAAAGAAACATCATCTTTTTCAGCACTTCTGCAATAAAAACGATGACTTGTAACACCTGCTGGTTCAGCTGGGCTCCTAATGAAATCTGGACTGGTCTCTGAATCAAGTTCACCATGTTCAATCATTTCATATCTTTCTTCTTCAGAGTTCTCAGCAATGACAGACAGTTCAGTTTTTTCAATAAATTCATATCTTTCACTACCTGTAGATGATTCACTTGATTTCTCTACTTCCTCCTGATTCCAAAAATTTTCTTGTTCTTCGTCATCTTCTTCCTCATCCTCTTCATCTTCTTCAGCAATAGCATCAGTGTGAGTAATTTCAGAGTGGTATGATGAAGTTAGTGATGCAACTTCAGTTAGTCTATCTTCTTCTTCTTCATATTCTTGTTCAGCAGCAACAACTGTTGCAAAACTATCAACACTTGATGAATCACCATAGTCTTCAGGACTCTGCAATTCACCAATATCAGATGTGGAAACTCCAACAAATTCGACTTCATCGTCCTTTAGTTCTGATAGGTCAAGGTCATCCATTTCAAAGAGAGTTGTTTCCGCAGATTCTGGTTCAAACTTACTACAGGAGCCAGAATCTGCGCTATCCACTAAAAAAGAACCGGTCATAGGTAATTGTTCATCAGGGCTTTGATCTGTTGTCTCAGATGGAGATTGGTCTTTTGAACTGTCTGCTATGTTAACATCTTCAATAGTATCTTCCTCTGATATTGGAATTTCTTCAGAGACAAAATATTCTTGGAATTCTTCTTGTTGAAGCTTGCCAGCATCAGTTTCATCGTTATCTTCATTCTCTTCATTCTCTTCTGGAACACATTCAGTTTGCTGATCACCAGTGTATGTCTCAGGGTAATCTGTATCGTCTTCTTCATCATGAAGATGCTGAGTAATTGTTATTTCTGGAATATCTTCAGTCAGCTGATGGGAAAGTTTTGGGGTTACTGTACTTTCGGTTGTTCTGAAAGGCAAATCCACATTATCAAGAGTTTCCTTATCTTGAAGGATGCTTCTTTCAGAATCAATATATTCTTCATCTTCTACAGGTTGTTCAGAAGAAACGATTTCAGTTTCTTGGCTTTCTGAAAACTGCCCTTGTTCAACCTTCTCTTTTATATCAACAAGAACAGACTGTACAAACTGGGAAGCTGTTTTTTCCAATAACTCATCACTAGGACCCATTCTTTCCACATTGTCTTCATCTTCTTCAGCATTAAATGTGTGTTGATCAGTGACTTCTGAGTGATGCAACATGTCTTCTGGTGTAGGAGAAGGTGGTCTTTCTCCTTCGATTACCTCAGCTGTTGGAAATTCTGATGTGTCTTCTATATCTTGTTTTAGCTCCTCTCCAACTAAGTTTTCTAATTCAGGTTCAGGACGATCCATCATATCAGCTTCACTAACATATCCCTCTGCATCTAATTCTGCGCTCATAGCTTCACTCTCTAGATAAGCCATAGTTTCATCTGTACCAATGGCACCAGATGATTCGACAGACTTGTACTCAAATTCATCTTTCTCAACAAATGATGGACTCAAATCATATATTTGTGGTTGAATTTCAAGCATCACTTCTGGGTCTTGAGTTTTTAACTTCACCTTACTTTCTTCATCCCATTCCGGCTCACTTTCTCCAGATGAGAGAGAATCCCTAACAAACTCTTGTGGAACGGTAGTCACAACTTGTAAAGGGTAATCTTCTTCACTTTGATCTTCTTTGGTATTTTCTGATTCAACATCTAAAGCTCTTTTTCCAGGATATACTTCCCCTCTGGGTAATTCATACTGTTCTTCATCCCCTGGACAAGGTTCTAAAGAACTAGTGGCAAATTCAGCAGGAACATCTGTGATTTGTGTGTCAAATAGTTCTTGTCGATCAATGCCATAACCTGTGTCATCTTCATCTTCAGTGTAGGGTTGAGCCGTTGTTGTACTTGTGTCTAGCTTTTCACTAACATCAGTTGCATCAGTCTGACTGGTGCTCATGGTCATTTCTTCTGAAGGCATATCCATTCCGTACAAGGTTTGTTCTGATGAAATCACTCTTGGCTCTGAATGACTAAAGAGGTCATCAGCAAAGGACTCTGTACTACCAGCTTGATCTGTTAGAGTAGATGTAATATTTGACTGTGTAGAATGTATGGCACTATCTGTCACATCACATTGTTCATAAGACAAACTTGGTTGTTCACTGATATCTGATTGTGGTCTATCTAAATCAACAAATGCAGATAACTGGTTTGTTGATAATATATCAGGCTGTTCTAATACTGGTTGCTCAGAATCCTGTCTTTGTTCATCCACATCAAGATCTGGCAATGGTTCTGATTCCTCAGGCTCAGGAAAGTAATCTACTTCTGTTGGTCCATTAAGCAAATAAGCAGGCTTTTCATGTTGAGTTAAAGGGGCAAAGGTTGTGTCTGGAGACAAATCCTGAATATCAGACTGCATATCATCTTGCAGCACTGATGATTGCACTACATCTGGAAGAACTTCTCCATCGAAACTTGGAACTATGGGCACCTCATAAGGAGATAATGGACTTTTTTCAGAATGCTCACTGCTACTAACAGGTGAGGCCATGTCATAAGAAGATTCATGTTCTTCCAGTCCTTTATCATCAATCAAGGAATCCAATGGTGGGGCAGATGGAGATGGATAATTGTCTGGTCTTGTATTCATATATTCAACATTAAATGAGCTTTCAAAATCTGAACTATCTGAAATTGAGGACTGCATCAGTTCTTTTCTATGAATTTCTTGTTCATACTCTTCAAATCCATCTAATTCTGAGTCCGATAACATTTCGAAAGGAGTTCCTGGTGCCTCTTCTTCAGCTGTACAAGCCCCTTCAATAGGTTCCTCTTCAAATTCAACTTCCAGATGTTTTATCATCAAGGCAGCATCTTCAAGGTCTGTGTTGACAGATAGTTCACTTTCCATTTCTTTTGGAGTTGTCAATGGAGTTAGGGGGCAAATACTTGGAGATGCTGAATCGGTTGGCGTTCGATCCACACAAGTTCCATCACCATCTTGGCTTCTTCCTTCAGACTCGGGAGATTCAGTTTCAAAAACCTCATCTTCTGGACTAGAAAGTATTGCTTTTGTGGTCATTTCTACAGGAACTAACTTTTCCACAGTATCTGGTGACATATCATAAGCTGCCACAACATGAGATACTCGTCCAGAATCAAGATCATAAGATGCTGCAAGTAGAGTGGGCTCCACAGACACATCTGACGATGAAGTAGATGTTTTTATTGGTTCTTCTCCAGACTGCTTAGACAATTCCTGAAATGAAACTTTTTTCTCTTCACCCACAGGATCTTGATCATCAGGAAGCTCTTCTACCATTTCTCCACTGTGAGCTTCCTCTATTGGAGAAAGTTTGTCTTCAGATGATTCTCGTTCAGTTTCTGAGGATTCATAGATTTCATTATCAGCAAGGGCTTTTCCAATCAGAGGGACAGCCATAGGGAATTTTCCTGGTCGTATAGCTTCCTTCCTTTCTTCAGGAGTTTCTGTAAAACCTTCAAATGTTGTAGGAAGGGCATCAGTCTCATTGGAGGGAGAAATTGAGCGGTCCTTTTCATCTAATCCTTCTTGAAGAAGTTCTTGCTGTCCCAGTCTTGATTCTCTACTTACAACACTTACTGATTGGTCCACTTCAATCACTTGTACTGATTCTTGTGTTTCATCAGTTTGCACCGGACCTTCAGCATCAACAAAGTGTTGTGATTCAAACATTACATGTTCCAATGATGCATCAAGTGAAGACTTTGCCGTCACAAATGAAGATGTCATGGCATCAGAAGAATAATGAGAGCCTGAGGAAAGTCGCTTTGACTCTATGTTTTCTTCCTTGGATTCGTCTGGACATATAGTGGAATCTGTCAATGTTTCTGTTGAAAATGTCAAAGCTTCAGACTGAGCACTGCCGCCAGATAAATATTCAGACATCCAAGTTTCTTCTTGCTTAGCCACCTCTTCCAAATATTGACTTCTATTATCTAGAATTGTCTGAATAACAACAGCCTCATGTGCTTCACAAATCCAATCATGTGGTTCTGTGGAGACAGTGCCTTGTGATGTTACACTGGCTGATTCTTGCAGGCTTTCTCCAGTTCCTTCATACAATTCTGGTTTTGAACGCTTACCACTTCCTGACGTCAGGCTAAATTTTTCTGTCTCTGAATAAATATATTCTTTATTTTCTTCAACCATTTCTCCATAAGAACCCCCAAAGGTACATTTAGGATCAAAACCTTTGTCTTTTTCAGGGTCTCTCCTATAAAATGTGCCCATGTCTAAAGATTGAACAGAAGACAAGGAAGACTTTCGCTCTTGATCAAGGTATGACTCAGAAAATTGTCTTTTGAATTGATGTGCGATTTCCCATGGTACCTTCTTGAATTCTACAACACTATCACTGAACACTTTGTCATCATCTGAGCTGCTATCCTCAGCTTTTCCCTCAATATCCTTCTTAAAATGATCTTCTTCCTCGGATTGAGAATCTGATTCGGATTCAAACGATTTAGCATGATCCAGTTCCGTCCTCACAATGTCTTCATTTTCATGCTGTAAACTCTCTGACATAGATACCTCTTCAATTACACAGGCAGGGCTTTCTGCAACCATGTCGGTTATACACACAGTCTCTTCCTCTTGAACTGCTTCCCAACTTGTAGATTCCTTCTGCTCAACTTGTGATTCGGAAATTATTGTATCGGTGTGGTCTTGCAGGTTCTGTGCAGATATGCATTCACTGCTCAT
This sequence comes from Mopalia vespertina, assembly GCA_030265115.1. Classification (NCBI taxonomy): domain Eukaryota; kingdom Metazoa; phylum Mollusca; class Polyplacophora; order Chitonida; family Mopaliidae; genus Mopalia; species Mopalia vespertina. The sequence continues at coordinate 1,089,794 of JAQQZZ010000012.1, forward strand.
TTCCTTAGTGATTTCATCAGAAAAGTCAAACAGTCGAGGTTTTTCTTCAAGATCTTCGGGAGAGATGTTTCCTTTCACTATAATATCTACGGATGCATTTTCATCATCTTCACCTTTTGCTGCATGAAATCCCATGTTATCAAATGCCATACAAGTTAGCCGTTCTAACTTTTCAGTTCCTTGATATTCATCTGATTTAAATTGAGGCTGACTAAAGCTTTGCTCTTTTGAAATATCTACTGTTGTTTCTGAATCTCTGTGTGTTACAAGCTCTTCTTGATAATGGCTAAATTCTTCCTCAACTAACTCTGATGTTGAAATGTCTACTGCTGTTTCTGAATCTCTGTGTGTTACATACTCTTGATAATGGCTATGTTCCTCCTCAACTAACTCTGATGTTTGAGAAGTAACCGTTTCTTCATAAATCTCTGATGTTCTTTCTGAAAGGACTATGGTATCCAGATCTTCCTCTGGGTATGTATTAATTTCTTCAGTTGACAAACCAACCAGACCTTGTTCAATAGAGATATTGTCAGAAGGGGACTTAGTGGTAGGAAAGGAAGTTACGTCAAAGTCAAATGAAGGTTTATTGTCAGAAAGTTTAATAGGGGGAGAGAACTGCTCCTCTACATCCGTTTCCTCAGTTTTCCCCTCACTGGTATCACGTACATCAGCATCTAGAGAAAGGAGGGAGATGTTAGTGTGTGGGACTAATATGAAATCAGTTCAGCCAGGTTGGTGATATAAGTTCGCTTACTTACTCGTAAACGCTTGGGGCCTTCAGTTAGTAAAGCATTATTCTTGCAACAAAATCTAAATTCAATTCGAGTTATTACTTTTAGTAGTAAACATAAATCAAACAAAACCATGCTTTAAATAAGCTTCATGGTCCAAGAAAGTTATTAGTGAACATTATGAAAACCTCTGAAAACTATTTAAGAGCAAAAACGATTTTCAGAATATTAGTTTGTGGTGAGTAAGTGAAGGACGCTAAATAACTACAAAATAAAATAAAATAGGAACAAAAGAAAAAAAAAAATTATGAAAGCTATGAGAGCCTATTCGAGTTGTTATGCATGCAAACTCAACATGAAAAATATTCATAATAAAGCCAAAAGACCACTGAAAAGAAAACAAAGAACTGAATACGCAAAAATGTATCCCTGTCTTGATCTAAATGAGAAATAAAAATTTTGATGAGACAAAGAAAGATACCAGAAAGCATGGAAACACATTGTTTAGAAACTGGTACCTTGAGCTCCCTCAACATCTTCCACCCTTGCCACTTCTGAGCTAGATGAGCTCAGTTTGTCCTCCTCAAAATGTTCGTCACGAGTAGTATCTACAGGGTAATAACAAACATCTCTAAAACTACTGGTTACATCTCTTAAGCTACTAAACTGGTTAACAAATACACATATGTTAGTTTTTTTGTAGCACATGGGGATAATTACAGATTCCTGGGGAAATTCTGAATCAGTAAAGGAACACCAAAGTGAACACAATTACAACAGCAGAAGCAGTAGGGTAAGCACAGCAACAATCCAGACATGGGATAGAAAAAAGAAATGACTCATTAGTAAGAGGTACTTTTATAGAGTATAGAACAGACAGGAGTTACAGTATATACCTCTGGCAGAAGAACTAATCTCAGAGGGGAAAAAATCAGGAGTTGAGTAGTGTCTATGTCGATCATCAGATGTAGTCAATCTGCTCTGGGTTTCACAAGAATGAGAACGTTCAAACACAAGATCACTGCCCATCTTATCTTTAGCATGCCCATACATTTGGCTATCAGCTGTATTTATTGAATCATTCACAAGCAAATTAAGGCCAGATTCGACAGTAATGTCGATTGGACCTGTCATGATTTGAGAATGAAATCTTGAAGCACAATGACTGTTCACAACATCAGGTGCAGTGTTACTGGGGGGGAATTTGCCATGCTTTATGTCATACTTTTGTAATTCTTCATCCAGTCCACAGAACTCACCTTCACCTAAATCAGCAGTTTCTGTAAGCAATCCTTTTTCATAAAGCCGTTCAAAACTAGATGATTTTTCCATTGGTTGAAGATGTGGTTCAGACTGCTTGGTGTCAAATTTGTCCCCAATATCCATATCTTCTTCAGATTCTTTTTCAGTCTGCACATTTACACCATCGTAAACATTTTCATAACTTGACATCATAGCTTGAACTTGTTCTTGTGTAAGGGCTTGAGACTTTTCATTGATTTCAAACTGTTCTACGCGCTCAGTAAATTGAAGATTTTCTGCAGACATTTCCTGACCCTCTTCTTCAGTTCTGTGTTCTGAAATAAATTAATAGGAGATTGCATTGAAACACTGCAGAGGTTACAAGATTTACAAAGTCAATGTTAACACAGTGTCATGGATTTATTTGTTTGAAATTGATTTATGCAGTATCTTTCTAATTTTAGTTGAGAAAAAAGTATAAGAAAGTTAGCAAAAATTCTTATTAGTAAAAAAAGTAGATTAGTTGTAAAATCATTACACATTGGAAAACTGGGGCACTACTATTCAAACATATCTTCCCATGCTCAACCAAGTTTAAAGCATCCAGTGTACACATTAATACTAGTGAAGTCAATGTTGTTATAAAATGTATTCTACCTGGTTTATGGTCTCTTTGTGGTTGTAGAGGTTCAAACAGATTATCTTCATAGATGCTAGACATCAAACTTGCTTGATCTAATACGCTCATGGCTTTGTCCAACTCTGATCCACTAGACTGTTGCAGGGTATCCTCACCAGACGATGTTAGTCCAAGAGCTTGGGCAAGCTCGTCTTGCTCATGAGACTGAATAAGTGTAAACTCGGATGGTGATGGAGGCCTGTCTTCATCATCAAAATCTCGTTCTCTAGATTCAGATGAAATGTCTGATCTCTCATCTGTGTGTTCATCTCTACTATCTGGTGTCAAACCTCCTCTGTACTCTAAGGACTGCCCATGGAAAGCAGATTGTGAAGTTTCACTCTTCTTGCCTATGTGCACTAAATCAAGTTCACTACCAGTGAAAATGGTTGATCCTTGCTCAGATTCTGTTTCTAGAGTATAATCACTTGGTGATAAAGGCCTTTCCACCTCTTCACTCATTTTTACTTCTTCTTTTATGGGATACTCTACATCACTAGTTAATGCTGTTTCATCTTCACTAGGTGTGTCAGAAGGACCCTGACACTCTGTTGAAGAAGAAGGATATAACGGTGCATGAGCTTTTAGGGAATATTCACTGAATAATGTAGATTCAGGTGTAATGTTAGTATCACCAGAAATCTCACCAGTTTGCTCTCCAAGTGTCTCTACACAATCATCTAGCCCTAACTGTTCTTTAACTTCGTCAAAATCTAACTCATCCACTTTTACATCAGAAAACCTTCTGTCAACAGAATATTCAGTATCAACAGTAAATCCACTAACAGTTTCTTTTTCTGGAATATCTTCTAACTCTTCTTCTAAGACTTCATTATTTCTAGACATGATTTCTTGGTCTTGATCAAATGCTTCTTCGATTTGCTCATCATTTTCCCCCATTCCATATGGTTGTTGATCAAACTCATCTTGGTCTGATGTTCCTTCTATGACTTCAATGACCTCTGCATGTGTGTCAAAAGATGCTTCCAATTCATCTGTTTCAACTGAAACTTTTTCCTCATCCATAGTGGTAACGACTTCTAAAACTTCAGACTCTCTGGCTTTTATATCAGTTGTTTCTTTGACTTCATCTCCTTCAAAGTAGGTTTGATCAAATTCTGGCTCTCCATGAGATTGTGATATCTGTGAAGAGTCATAAGCATTAGGGAAATCTGAATCTTCTGTTTGAAGATACTTCAATTCTTCTGAATCGGCATGTTCTTCCAATGAGTCTGCAACATCAACAATTTCTTCTTTTTCAAATTGGCTAAGTTCTTCTTGTAATTCAAAAGCCTCCTCTGTTTTGGATAGTTCTTTCTGAATATCAAAAGCTTCATCGGTTTTTGATATTTCGTCTTGAATAACAAATCTTTCATCAGTTTTGGACAGTTGTTCCTCAATAACAAAAGCTTGATCCTTTTTGGATAGTTCTTCATGAGTATCAAAAGTTTCATCTGTTTTGGATAGTGTTTCTTGAATATCAACAGATTCAGCTGTTTTGGATAGTTCTTCCTCAATAACAAAAGCTTCATCTGTTTTGGATACTTCTTCCCGAATATCAAAAGCATAATCTGTTGTGGTAAGTTCTTCCTGTTGTTCACCCAGATGCTGTATTTCAGTTTCTATAGGTATTACATCTGAAGAATATCCATCAGGTTCTTCATGAACATGCATTTCAACAGGTTGTCCATACATTTCCGCTGCAGCTTCGTCAAGAATCTGGTTTTCAAATATTCTATCAGCCATATGCTTATGATCTTCCATTTCACTCATTGCAAATGTGACTTCATCTGGTATTTCTTCTCCACTTGAAATCATACTTTCCATTCTTTCGAACTCTTCCACTTCCTCCTCATCCACATCTTTTTCTTGTACAAGGATTTCTTTCTCTCGATACTCATTTTGCCATCGCTCTGTGAGGGAGGTTTTCATAAAGACATTTGCACTATCTTCCTGTTTGGTGACTTGATGAGTAAAGCTGAACTCTTCTTTCTCATACTTGTTTTTGTCTATTCCAGAGTATTGTTCAACTTCATGCATTTTCTCAAACTCAGTTAAATTGCTAGGCATACTTTCGTCAGTGATTTGTGTTTGAACAATTTCCCATTCCTCTTCAACGCCAGGATCATCATCTGTAGGAAAAGATTCTAAGATGTCAACTTCTGTATGCTGATAAACTGTTTCTTCTGAAGGCAAGACTATTTCCGGTTTGATCTCTACTTCTATGTCTGGGCTGCTTGATTTTCTTACAGCATGACTAATTTCAGAATATTTGTGAGATTCATGTTGGGCTGATGCAAAAAAATCCATTTCAATCCAAATAGGAAGCATTAAAAAAGGAGAAATATTGAGTGTTAGTATCTAGCGTGCAAGAACAGTAGGACAGAAGCTTATGTACAGCAATGCAACCCTTTACTTCCAGACAAGATAGTCTTGACATTATTTATTGCACCTTGTTCAATTTACTTGATTAACAACTTTAGAAGACACAGACAAACGGTCATGCAGGCACATTTGATATGAATTTCAAGGCACAAGTGTCAAAGGATACTGGTGACAGCCATGTATAATGGGAGAGCCATGTAAGGGGAAACCGTAAAGATATACCAAAGCCAAGGTGCCAAGATAGGATAAACAAGATCAAAACCACAAGATTAACAAAAGTCTTAAAGATATCCAAACAGAAAAAAAAAGTCAAAATCTTAACAAAACTTTGTAAAATGCAGTCACTAACGTATGTCGGACTCCCATAAACCAAATAATTGCATATAGTGGACAGGAATTTCAAATTTGGATCCCATTGCTTTATTCTGTCCAGATTAGGCAGTCGTTTCCATATCAAATGAAATTAGTATAAATTTTTGGTCTGGTCAAATCGGACATACGCAAGTTTAATCGTGAATAAAAACAACTAAAGTGAACCATGTACATTTAAACAGGCCTACGTGAACATACCCTTGAATGTGAATAACAAAACAGTAAGCTATGTACACAATACAGCAATCTACTCTAATCATACCTTCAATATCATCCTGAACTTCCCCACTGTCATGACGATCTGATGATTCATCTGTACCTACAGAGTTGATAGTTTCGGACATTTTAATATTTGTCAAAACAGGTCATTTGAATACAATAAATTGTCTTAGAGAATTTCATGTTTGTTTACATTTTTTTATATTATTGTTTTCCTTCCACATACTTGAACAATTAAATGTAAACATTTCAAAATGTACAAGAAAGAGACAGAAATAGACTAGACATAGTTGTGTGTGTGAATGTAAATCTCATTTGACAGTTATCTAAATTTTTGATGTAAAATTGTTATCTGTGGTGACTGGGTATAATATATTTTGAATACTATAGGTGTTTTGTGTTTCTTGTCTTGTTAGGTGGGAGATGACTGGGTTAGGGCTATTACCATATGTTTTCAGTATTTTGGAGGAGCAATCATTCTTGATTTATGAGAAAGTGAAAATGAAAAGATAATCAGATATCAAAATAACAAACAAATTAATAAAAATGACACATGCATTTATAAAGAAAGAAATCAAGATTGAGATTGAAAAGTGAAACACAGTTGTCAACAAAAGATGAGAGTATCACTTCTCCATTTTAGACCCCAAGGTGAGATGTACTCTATTTAAAAGGAGAAATGCTTCTTCCATACTCTTTGCGGAAAAGAAAACTTTGACCTAACCTTCTTTTCCCTGTTGAATTCCAAAATAACCAACATAATCATCTTCATCCCACGGTACACTGTTGTCTTCAGTTATAGTAATTACAGGGGCAACTGAAAAGTAGTCAAACAGGTCATAGCAAAAAAACATGCATAAACTTAAGTCCCCTGTCGTCAGCTGTCTACATGTAAACTGGGAAACAACAAAGAAACTAAAGATAAGAAATGATAAACAGAAAAATTAGACAACATAAAAATGCAAACAAAATCTGGTAAAATCTGTGAAAGGAATACTATGAAGATAACAGGATTTTAAAAATCTGGAATGAGGCTAACTTTAACCTGCCATGCAAAAGAAGGTAACATAAATTAAACAAAATATGAAATCAAACATTTTCCAAATGGAAACTGTAATAATAAAGGCAATAAAGATGATTAAGTGCAGTTTAATAATGATGTTTGGAATTTTAAATATATTTTCTTTCTTTGGGGGTGTGTTTAGTTGATCAATAATGCATTCTAATGGAAAGCAAGAAATTGCCAATTAATCTTAATAGTATTTTTCGTATCTTTGTTTTTGGGGGTCAATATTAAATGTATCTTCTAGATCATGTTATTGGTGTGATTCTGAGACCTGAAGCTGTAAATGAAGTCATATTCTAGTCCTGCTTATAAGAGGAAGAAAGTCACATGGACATCCAGTGATGTGATCCAGTCACTTCTGCTGTTTCCTGAAATAAAACTGTGACCTTGACCTTGAAACCGTTACCCCATTCAGTTACCAGCTTTAAGAAATGACAGTTAAGCTGTTCTCATTTATCCAATACAATCGCCAGCTCTTCATATCCTTGCAATCCCAAAAGCGATGGATTCACATGTATGCTGCAAAAAGCCACGGTCAGCATAGAGGATTGGAGGTAACATTAGTGGGAAAAGCACACGTTCATTCAACCAAACATACATAGATGTTAGTATGTTTAATGTTAGTATTTCTGGGCACAGTACCTCCAGTAGATGCTGGTAGAATGCGGGGTGGTGTAGAGTGGGAAGAATGTGGTGGGATGCCAGGCCGCGGAGGCACCCAGGGTCCTCCTTCGCTTCTCACTGTTGTAGTCGTTGTTGTTATTAATGACGTGCGATTTCTAAACATCCACTCATCCAGTGTTTCAGCCATATCTGATTTGTACATATGCATGCAGTCATCAAACAAGAGAAAATGTCTCAAAAAAAAGAGTATATAAAAAATGTTGGGTTTTTTTCATGCTTATATTTCAACATGCTTAAAATTTAAAAACATGAAATTTAGACAATTTCTTTTCTTCATATTGACTAGTCAAATACGTTTAAACTGGTTTATTTTTTGAAAAAAATAATAACGTGGGGAATAAATATACCATACATAAAGCAAAGAATATTTTAGTACATTAACACACAAAACTGTTAAGTGGATAGTGAAAGAAATTTTCTTAAACTTCATACGACAAGAGTTTAAAGAGAACTACTAGAGTGAAAACTTTTAAAAGGAGTCAGTTTTACAGAATTCAATCTGGATAAAAATAAAAGGGAGTTAACTAGTGGAGACAACAAGAAATGAATACTTCATAAATGAGGATACAGAACTAAATTTCATCCAAGTTAAACAACAGAAAAGCACCTTTCATTCAAATTCGTTTGAATTCATGTCCTTTTCCAGTTTTACAAGGATATTTATGAACTGTGAGGATAGAAGGGTAAACTAAAGACAGAAACTAATAAAATCAGAAAATTGACTTTTACAGATTAGGATATGAGTGAGAAAAGAACTTTAATATTCAATCCATGGTTAATGCGTTAGGGATTAATCCAAGGGCATGACTGGTTACATTTTGTTAGCACTCCACAACCGAAAGCTGAGAAATTAGGAACAAGTCACCCTGGTTCCAGTATCAACTCAAACTGTATTTACCTTCTTCTTCTTCAATTTGCTGTCCTGGGGCGAGAGTCATGGCTCCTGGTGTAACCCTTGGGTGCTCAAACGTTTCTACAGCAGAGTCTTCCACTTGCCTGTAATGTCCATCAGTAGCACTGTACTCGCTCTCAATGTGCCCACTTTCTATGGACTTGCTTTGGTACTCCTCGTCTTTGGGGCCAAAATACCCTCCTGGAGGTTGTTGTGGCAGGATAATAGGCTCACTTTTTTCCATGGATGATCGCCTAAGTGGACTAGGAGAAACCCTCTCCTCGGATATTTGGATTTGATCAATTTCAAGCTCTGGAGAGCCCGACCTAGATCGAACAGTTCTGATCTCTTCACTAACTACTGTTTGAGATACAAATGTTCCATCAGGTAGGGTTTCCTTCTTTAAATTATAATCAGTAAAGATTTTTTCAGATTCTAAAATGACAGGCTCTTCATAAAATGCACTTACAGTACCTGGTATCACCTCTTCTACATCATATTCCTCTGTATGTTCTCCTTTATCAGAGTCATAGGATTTGTGTCTAGTTCTAACATGCTGCACCATTCGGTTATGATGGAGGTGACGCTTAACATGTTCTCCACTCGGTAAACATTCATCAACTACTTCAATTTCAGATTCTGCGTGGGCTGGTTGTTCAAATATTTCTATAACATCATCCGTTTCCGTTCCAGGAACATCAACATCAGCTTCAAATAAAGGTTTATCTCCCGTTTCTGATTCAATATGTGTTAAAAAATGCTTAACTTGATGGCTGTGGACCATCTGTGATTTATGTATTGTTCCGTCGGGTAATTTTTCTTCTAAATTTTGAATATCAGTTAATTGGTGTGGAGGACCCTCTTCAACTACAAGATCTGAGTACCCAGGTGTGCCCATGTTATGCTTGTGATGCATTACAACAGTTCCATCAGGTTTTATTTCCTGAAATTCAACCTCACCTTTTTCTATCTGTGGTAGATTAGAGCTGTATTCAGTATCAAAAGTGCCTGGATGGAACCCTTCAGCAGCCAATGGTTCATCAACCTCTGAAGATGGAGTAAGCTGTCCACTGTCTAAGCTTTCATGGTCAGTGTCACTCTCAACAAATGCAGTCTCTGTACCAGGAATAATTTCATCTATTTCATACTCCTCTTCAATACTACCCCTCTCCTCATCTTGAGATTGATGCCTTGTTCTTATCTTATGAACCATTCTGTTATGGATAACTTTCCTTTTCTTAATCTCCCCTGAGGGTAACTCTTCCTCTACATTTTCTACTTTGATTTCACATCGTGTGGGCTCTTCAAATGTTTCTACAGTGTCCTGTCTCTTTGTTCCAGGAATTTCAATTTCATGTTCAAATATTTTATCTTCCTCATCAACATCAATACTGTGAATGCGTTTTTTGAATTGCTTTACTTTCTGACTATGAGTACTGTGGGTTCTGTGAAGAGTACCATCAGGCAAAATTTCTTCATGTTCATGTATTGTAACAGTTTTTTGTTTAGCGGGACCTTCTTCTTCAATGATTTCTACAATACTATTGTTTCTTTGTAATTGTCTTCTGCGTTTTATTGAGGTACCATCAGGCAGGGTTGTTTGATAAAGAGTTTGCTCTGTCACACTGGTTGGGTCTGGGACTGTAATGCAGAGAAACCAAACATTTACTAAATTCAGGTTTGATCTTACTGATCTCTAGGACGGCAATGGTAATATTTTCATTCAAACTACACATTTTGGAAACTTTTTTTATTCCAGAACCAGAATCTGGGATATAAAACGGCTATTGAATCCTACTTTCACACTTCAGTTGCTACTGATATTCTTGACGCACTTGACTCTTGCAGCTGGGATTGAAGGCATGTGACTGAGCTTGGCGAGATCACATATGTAGTTGGAACATGATACATGGAAAGATGCATGGAAAACTGTTTTTCTTTGTAGTATATACTTTATATGGAGGTATGTACAACTGTTGAAGTATAGAGCACATGCTAGCAAATTAGTTTTCGGATAAGCATTAGATACTTTTTTAAAACGGTCTGTTTTGCCTTAAAATGCCTGTATTTGTGATTTATTTTTTATAAGGGCTGTTTTTTTGTTTTTTGTGGTTGTTTGTTTGGGTTGGTTTTTTTTTTTTGGGGGGGGGGGGGGGGTTTGTAAAATGGACGGTCTATGATTATGTTTCAATAAATTGTGTAGATACCATTTAATATTTTAGTTAAATAGCGCTTTCCAAGACTAACTGGCTATTACAATGAACAAAACTTGGGGAATATGTATGTGTATTTAGTTACTGGATGCTTTTGTTGTCAAATAAATTAGCCCCTGTTGCCCTGTGAGAATGATGTAATGAAAGATTTGACCAACAGTGAAATACCATGGATGGATAGGAATTCCCCAGATGTTGTGCGATTGTTTTCAGTAGAAGCTATTGTATGCAAGTGACTAAGATAAACATAAAACAGAAAGTCCAAAAAATTAAAACAATTACACCACCAGATGTAATCCAAAAGATATGTTTGTGAACTTTACAACCAAAAAAACAAGACACCCTTAATTATGTACTGTACATACAGTATGAACACAATTGAGATATGTAATATGAGCAGTATGCCAGAGACTAAAAAGTGGAATGTGATGGGGGTATGAAACAGAATGTAGTCAGGGATTTAGGAGAGTGATGTGGTGGGGGTAATGGGGCAGAATGTGGTCAAGGATTTAGGAGAGTGATGTGATTAGGGAATAGAATGAAGTAGTAGGAAAAATTACAGATCAAAATTAAATATATGATATTTAACAGTGTTAAACAGAAATGCTTCAAAAAACCTGGAAAAACATGCAGTCACATATGGCTGCCAAATGTGTGAATTATGGACAAATATAGAAACGAGGTTAGTATCAAATACATAAGACCCAGCAAACCCAAATCAATTACTGCAAGTTTGTTTCTAATTGTTTAAATTTTTTTTAATGGCACCATACAACTGCATGTCCTCTTCCACAAAGAAGAAAATGATAAAACCCAAGGAACAATGGTAGGACCCAATGGAAATGATCCAAGAATGAAAGAATAGGAAAACAGAAAACTAATCAGGAAACAGAACTTGTTGAAATGGTCATGATGGCGTGGGAACACACCAGAATACTCTGGTATTACAAACTGTACCTGGTGCAACATCTGTATCTTGACTGCCAGCATGAGTAATATCAAGGTCAGTTTCTTGTTCACCTTGTCCAACAGTCGATGATTTGTAAATGTTTTTATCATATCCCATTTCATCCCCATAATCAGCACAGAATCCAATATCATCAGCTGTAGAGGAAGTTTGCTCTCCACCTAGAATTTCTGGTAATACGGATATGAATTCCTCTCTGTGGTCTATGCCAAATTCAGGAGCAGCAGAGAGAGTGGCCTTGAACATATCTTCCTTATCCATAACAATCTCTGCTAATTCATCTTGATTAAGTTCTGCACCATCTTTTGTGGTAAAACGTTCAATTCGGTCAATGCTAACATCAAGTTCATTATCAGACATTTCTTCTTCACTCAAAACGCTTGTGGTTAACTGTTCTGAAGACAATTGAATAAGGTCAGGTGTTTCTTTATCATCCTGAACAAATCTATCTGTATCTTCTGAATCTGTAGAACCATATTCATCGTCATCTATCTCATCAGCTTTTCCTTCTCTTATGTATGCATCATCATCTAAGCCCTCTGGAATCTCTGCAACTGCATCAGAAAATGCAGCAGGGCTATCAAACCTTTGTTCAATGGAACTATGTTCTATTTTGTCAGACTGGTAAACCTCTGATTCAGTGAATTGAGATCGTTCTCTAAGTTCTTGCTCTTCTATTAACCTTGTTTCATGAGACAGAGTGTGTTCATCAACTTGCTCTCTATCTTCTTCTGCAATATGGATTGTTTCATTGGTCATTTGAATAGAATCAACTGATTCATCTTGTGTTTGAATGAACGTTTCACCAGTCGTGGCTGAAGTCCCTGTAAGATTTACTTCTGTTAAATTCATTTCTTCCCTTTTACTTACAACCTGTGTGTATGTTTCCTCTGAAGTTTCTTTACAGATTTGAGAAATATTTTCAGTATGTTGAACAGTTTGAAAGGTTTCAGGTATGAGGTCTTCTTGGTCTGACTCATATGTCTTAATGTGTTTCTCCATATCTGCTGCCAGTAAACTGAATGGGTCTAAAATAGGTTCAGAGTGAGAAAGATCCTCGCTATCTACATGCTTTTGTGTCAATCCCATGGCATAACCAACTTCTTTTGCCTCAAAAGTATCTTTTTCATTTTCTTGTCTGGAAGTTTCCACAACAGTTTGATGTTCTCTGAACTCAGTAACTTGTTCATTCTCTAAATCTTCTTTCGTCTCTACTTCTCTTAGCTGTTTATCATGCTCCATAATATCATCTTCCTTTGAATCCTCTTTATATTCATCTGCCAGTCCTACTTCAAAAATGTCCTGATTTGTCTCCACACCATCTATTTCTCCCTCATGGCTATCCTGGGACTGTTCATCTTCAGAAACATGTTGTTCTTCAGAATAGTCATGCCCATCTTTAGGTTCCACAGTACATGTATCTGTTTTTGATGTCTCTGCTAAAGATTCCATTTCTTGGGCAATAACATCTGGCTCTTCCTTAGACTCCTCGTGAGGAGATTTTGTAACTTGGTGTTGCATGTCTATTTCTAGCATACTAAAAGGATCCAACACAGGAGCAGCTTCCTGGTGATACTCCTCATCTATTTTCTGTTCTACATTTCTTACAGCAAAACTGTCCTGTTCTGTTTGTAACATCTCAAATTCTTGTACTACAGATGGGTCTTTTTGCAAAATTATAGATTCCTCCTCTGAAGTGACAACTTCTTGTTCAGGCGCACTTATTTTAATGTCCTTCTCAGAACTACATATTTCACTCTGTTCATATTCTAAATCGTCCACTGTGTCGTGTTCATAATCAACAGATTTGTCAGAAATGTCCTGCTCATATTTCGGTTCCTCAAGGCTTTTGATGTTAACAGACTCTCCAACATAGTCCAATTCTTGAGCAAATACGTCTTGTGCCTCCTTTGATTCTATAAAAGTGGGTTCTTGAATATCTTCAGTTTCTTTTCTGTAATCTGATATTTCTTCTTCTAAATCTTCTGATTTCTGGTCTTCAGTAGATTGCTGTCCAAAATCAACTCTTGGCCTTTCTTCCGTTTTATCCTGTTCTGTGTCAGAAACCTTGATTCCCCTTGTTCCATAATCAAAAGCATCTGGTCTTTCTTCTTCATCATCAGAAACATCAGGCTCAACAGAATACTCATCCTTTACTTCTGGATAGGTTTCTGTTTTTGGTGATACTGTTGCATTCTCCTCTGATTGAAAAGCATCTTCTTGTGATTTCGGAGATTCTACAAATGATGATTCTAGTCCCTCATCAGAAATGTCCTTGGTTTCATCTTCCATGCCAGATTCCAGAGCACCTGTTCTTTCTTCATCATCATCAGAATCTGTAACAGATTTCTCATAAGACTCCTCATCTTTTGATTCTTGAAAGGTATCTGTTTTTGGTGATACTATTTTAGATTCTACAAAAGATGATTCAAGTCCATCATCAGAAAGATCCTTCTTGAGTTGATCTTCCATGTCCGATTCTAGTCTATTCAAAGGATCCAGCATAACAACATTTTCTTGGTGATCTTCTTTATCTGTAACAAATTCTTCCTGTTCCTGTTGTATTTCAAATGTTTCTACTTCAGACTTATCTCTTGATTCTTCAATATAGGTAGCTCCAGTGGATTCTTGTATGAAGTCCTGTTTATCCCCTAACCTTTCCTCACTAAAATCTTGGTCTTTCTCAGTACCATCGATATCCTGCTGCCCATAATCAAAATCATCTGCTTTTTCTTGTTCATCGTCAGATACATCTGAATCAACAGATTTCTCATAAGACTCATGCATTGCCTCTTGAAAGGTTTCTGTTATTGGTAATACTGTTTCATGCTCTTCAGCTTGAAAAACATCTTCTTGTGATGTCTTAGATTGTACAAATGATGGCTCTAGTTCCTCATCAGAAATGTCCTTGATTTGATCTTCTATATCTGAAGCCAGAGCACCTGGTCTTTCTTCTTCATCATCAGAAGCATCAGATTCTTTAACAGATTTCTCATAAAACTCCTCATCTTTTGATTCCCGAAAGGTATCAGTTCTTGGTGATACTATTTTAGATTCTACAAAAGATGATTCTAGTCCATCATCAGAAAGGTCCTTCTTGATTTGATCTTCCATATCCAATTCCAGTCTACTCAAAGGATCAAGTAGGAGAACATTTTCTTCCTGATCTACAGTTTCTATTGTCTGTTCTACTTTATCTTCGACAAATTTTTCCTGCTGTGTTTCGAATGTCTCTACTCCAGATGCATTATAAGCATCTGCAGTAGATTCATCTTTAGCAGTTTCTTGTATATAGTCCTGTTTATCATCTAACCTTTCTTCCCTAATATCTTGTTCTTTCTCTGAACCATCAATTTCTCTCTGATCATAATCAGAACTATGTGGTATTTCTTCATCACCAGAAATGTCCGACTCTTCAACAAATTTCCCATTAGACTCATCTACATCTTTTGATTCTCGAAAGGTATCCACTTCTGTGGATACTAATACTTCTGCTTGAAAAAAGTCTGTTGATTTCTTAGATTCTACAAAAGATGGTTCAAGTCTCTCATCAGAAAGGTCCTCCTTGATCTGACCTTCCTGTTCTGATTCGGGTCTAGGTATAGACTCAAGCCAAAGAGCATTTTCCTGCAGATTGGCAGTCTCTATTGTCTGTTCTTCTTTTACAATCGTAATAACTTCCTGTTGTGTTTCAAATGCTTCTTCTTCAGATTCATCTTTTAAGTCTTCTGTATAGGCATCTCCAGGAGATTCTTGTATAGAGTCCTGTTTACTCTGTAATATTTCCTCACTAACTTGCTGCTTCTCAATGGAACCATCAACTTCTTCCTGTTTGTAATCAAAAGCATCTGATCTTTCTTCATCATCTGAAACATCAGACTCCTCAACAGATTTGTCATCAGACTCATCCTCAGATTTTGATTCCTGAAAGGTATCAGCTTTTTGTGATACAATTGCACTATCTTCCATTGATATCTTAGATACCACAAACGTTGAGTCAAGTCTCTCATTTGACGGGTCTGTTTCCAGCATTTTATCGGAGCCATCTATTTGGCCCTTTTCATAATGTAAAGTATCTGGTCTTTCTTGTTCATGATCAGAAACATCAGATCCTTCTACTTTATCTTCTTCAATTTCTTCCTGCTGTGTTTCAAATGTCTCTACTTCAGATTCATCTTTTGATTCTTCAATATAGGCATCTCTAGTAGAGTCTGGCATGAAGTCATATTTATCTTCTAACTTTTCCTCACTCATATCTTGTTCTTTCTCTGAACCATCAGTTTCTCTCTGTTTATAATCAAAAGTATCTTGTCTTACTTCTTCATTGTCAGAAACATCTGAATCTCTAACAGTTTTCTGATAAGATTCCTCTTCATCTTTCAATTCTTGAAAGGTATCAGTTTTTGCATACTCTTCTGTCAGAAAAGCATCTTCTTGTGATGTCTTAGATTCTACAAATGATGGTTCTAGTCTCTTGTCAGACAGGTCCTTGCAGATTTGATCTTCCATGTCCAATTCCAGTCTATTCAAAGGATCCAACATTAAAACATTTTCTTGTTGATCTTCAGTTGCTATTGTCTGTTCTGCTTTTTCTAGTACAAAATCTTCCTGCTGTGTGTTCAATGCTTCTGCGTCAGATTCATCACTGGATTCTTCAATATGGACATCTTTAGTAGATTCTTGTGTGTAGTCATATTTATCATCTAGCCGTTCTTCACTTGTTTCTTGTTCTTTCTCGGAACCATGAATGTCTGTCTGTTCATAATGTATA
Organism: Mopalia vespertina; assembly: GCA_030265115.1. Taxonomy (NCBI): domain Eukaryota; kingdom Metazoa; phylum Mollusca; class Polyplacophora; order Chitonida; family Mopaliidae; genus Mopalia; species Mopalia vespertina. The sequence continues at coordinate 1,106,018 of JAQQZZ010000012.1, forward strand.
GTATCTGGTCTTTCATCTTCATCATCAGAAACATCAGATTTCTCAACAGACTCCTCACCTTTTGATTCTCGAACAGTTTCTGTTTGAAAAGCTTCATCTTGTGATTTCTTAGATTCTACAAATGATTGTCCTAGTCCTTCGTTAGATAGATCCTTCTTGATTTGCTCTTCCATGTCTGATTCCAACCTATTTAAAGGATCCAGCATGAGAACATTTTCTTCCTGATCTTCAGTTTCTATTGTCTGTTCTACTTCTTTTATTACCAAAGCTTCCTGCTGGGTCTCAAACACCTCTACTTTAGATTCATGTTTTGATTCTTCAATATAGGCAGTTCCAGTAGTTTCTTGTATAAAGACTGGTTCACCCTCAAACTTTTCCTCACTAATATTCTGCTCTTTCTCGGTACTATCGATATCTTGTTGTTCATAATCAAAAGGATCTTTCGTTTCTTGTTCATCATCAGATAATTCTGACTGAACAGATTTCTCATAAGACTCCTCATCTTTTTGTTCATGAAAGGTATCTGTGTTTGGTGATTCTTGTGTATACTCTTCTGCATGAAAAGCATCTTCTTGTGACTTCTTAGATTCTACAAGAGACGGCTCAACTTTATCACCGGAAAGGTCCTGATTGGTTTGGACTTCCATGTCTGATTCCAGTCTATTCAAAGAATCAAAGGCATTTTCTTCATGATCTTCAGTTTGTATTGTCTGTTCTACTTTATCTAATCCAAATTCTTCCTGTGTTGCTTCAAATGCCTCAACTTCAGATTTATCTCTAGATTCTTCAATATAGGCAGCTCCAGTAGATTCTTGTATGTAGTCATATTTATCCTCTAATCTTTCCTCACTAAAATCTTTCTCTTTCTCATCAATATCCCGTTGTTCGTAATCGAAAGTATCTGTTTTTTCTTGTTCATCAGATACATCTGAATCAACAGATTTATCATAAGACTCATCCTTTGCTTCACGAAAGGTTTCCGTTTTTGGTGATACTGTTGCATACTCTTCTGCTTGAAAAGCATCTTCTTGAGATTTCTTAGATTCAACAAATGATGGTTCTAGTTCCTCATCAGAAAGGTCCTTCTTAATTTCATCTTCCATGTCCGATTCCTGTGTATACAAAGGATCCAGCAGGAGAACATTTTCTTGGTGATCTTCAGTATCTATTGTCTGATCTTCTTTATCTACTACAAGTTCTTCCTGCTGTGTTTCAATAACCTCCACTTCAGATTCATCTCTTGATTCTTCAATATAGGCATCTCCAGTAGATTCCTGTACAAAGTCTTGTTTATCCTCTAGCCTTTCCTCACAGATGTTTTGTTCTTTCTCAGAACCATCAACTTCCCCTTGTGCATAATGAAATGTATCTGGTCTTTGCTCTTCATCATCAGAAACTTCTGACTCTTCATCAGATTTCTCAGACTCTTGCTCATCTTTCGGTTCTTGAAAGGTTTTCGTTTTTGGTGACACCATTGCAAATTCCTCTGCTTCTTCTTTTGATGTTGGAGTCTCTACAAAAGATGGTTCTTGTCCCTCGTCAGAAAGGTTCTTCTTGATTTGATCTTCCATGTCTGATTCCAGAGTATCTGGTTTTTCATCTTCATCATCTTTTGATTCCTGAAAGGTATCAGATTTTGGAGATACTATCTTAGATTCCTGTTCAGATTCCAGTCTACCCATAGACTCAAGCAGAAGGACATTTTCTTGCAGATCGTCAGTTTCTGTTTTCTGTTCCTCTTTTTCATGTGCTTCCTGTTGTGTTTTAAATGTCTCTATTTCCGATTCATCTTTTGATACTTCTATATAGGCATCTTCAGTAGATTCTTGTATAAAGTCATGTTTATCCTGTAGCCTTTCCTCAAAGATGTCAGGTTCTTTCTCGGAACCATCAATTTCCCCTTGTGCATAATCAAATGTATCTGTTCTTTGTTTTTCATCAATAGAAACATCTGACTCTTCATCAGATTTCCCATAAGACTCCTGCTCATCTTTTGGTTCTTGAAAGGTATCCATTTTTGGTGACTCCTCTTCTTGAAAAGCATCTTCTTGTGATATCTGTGATTCTACAGAAGACGGTTCTAGTCCATCATCAGAAAGGTCCTTCTTGATATCACCTTCTTGTTCAGATTCCAGTCTACCTATAGACTCAAAAAGATAATTTTCTTGAAGACCAACAGGTTCTATTGTTTGTCCCTCTTTTTCAACTGTAACAGCTTCCTGTTGTGTTTCAAATGCCTCTATGTTTGATTCCTCTTTTGATCCTTCGGTATAGGCATCGCCAGTAGATTCTTGTATAAAGCCATGTTTGTCTAAACTTTCCTCACGAACATCTTGCTCTTTCTCAAAACCAGCCATTTCTCTTTGTTTATAAACCAAAGCATCTATTGCATCTGTGTCCTTGTCAACAATAACTGGTTCTTCAACAAATTTCTCATAAGTTTCCTCCTCATCTTTTGGTTCCTCATAAGTATCTGTTTTAGGGGATTCTGGTAAATAGTCAAGTACTTGAGCAAAGTCTTCTTGTGTATCCTTTGATTCTCCAAAAGATGGTTCTGGTTCATCATCAGCTGGATATATCAGTTTTTCCTCAGTATCGGATTTTGGTGATGGAGCTAAATCATACTGTTCCTGCTCTTCCTTTGGTTCCACAAAAGATGGTTCTTTGATGTCATCACAAGGGTATGTTTCAGCTTCATGTTCAATGTCTGATTTAAGTAAATTAATAGGATCTTTCAATTCAGCAGCTTCTTGCTGACCTTCAAATGCCATTTTCTGATCTTCTTGCTCTGAGTCCAACGCCTCGGCTGTGGGTTCCTCTTGTGAAACTTCAAAGTGATCATCCTCAATAAGTTCATGTATATGATCATCTAGCTTTTTATCATCTACCTTCTGTTCAATGCTGTCCTGTGTTTTGTCAGAACCAATTTCACTCTGATCATAATCCAACGCATCAAGTGTTCTTTGTTCAACATCAGGAAAATCTTTTTCAACAGATTTGCCAGAAATGACCTGCTCCACAAATGTATCAGTTTTTTGGGACTCCTCAAAATAGTCTTCTGTGTTTTCACTGTGTTCAAAATACATATATTGTTTTTCTTGTAGATGCTCTGATTCAATCTCCGAAGTTTTTTGTTCTTTGTCTTCCTCAGTAAACTGTTTTTGTTCTACCTCTAAAGCCAAACCTCCCTTGGTTGTTTGTTCCTCCTCTAAATGTTGTTCCCTAGCATCTTCTAAAAACTCCGGTTGTTCCTCTAATTTGGGTGCGTCTGTTTTTTGTTGTTGTTCAAAATGCTCCAAAAATTGTTTTTCAATTGGTTCTTCAACAATATCTACTTTCGGTGTCTCTGCTAGGTTTTCCTGTTCAAATTCTGTACCTTCAGTTTCTTGATTTTTATTGTAAACATCATGGTCTCGTTCTACAGTTTGTAATTCATTGCCAGAATCAGCCATATATTTTTCAGATACTAAAATTTCCTGATTCATGTCTTCCAATTCTGACTCTAGATTATGCTTGATCGCTCCTAATTCTGTTACATCTTTCAAAGCATACTGGTCTGCTTCTTCAACATTTTGATCTTCACTTATGTCCTCTATAAACTCTTTGTGCTCTACATTGACCTCGTCTTTATCTTTTTGTCTTATCTCTACTCTTATTGGCTCTTTTGAGTCCTCCTGAAGAACATCCACACTTCCATCCCCAATCTTATGTTCTTCTGCTTTTATGTCTTGTTCTTGTGAAAAACTTTCCCCTTGAAATTGATCAGAAGACCGGTCATTAAAGGTATCAGAGAATTCTGATTCTCCAACTACTTCATATTTATCTTTTTCAGGTGTTTCAACTTTGTCTTCTATGTCACAAGGTTTTTCTGTTTCTAAGAGTAGGTCATGTGATAAGTCTGTGCTAACAATTTCTTGTGGCTCAATGTATGTTGTTTCTTTCTCAAGGTAACTGAGTTTTGACATATATGCTTCCTTTTCAATCTCTGGGTAGTTCTTTTGTTCTATTTCCTCCCTAGCTGGATACTTGTCACCATCATCTACAGCTTTTTCATGAATACCATCATCCACTAACTCCTGTTCAAGTTCGACATTTATATCTGCCAAGCTAGATTCAGATTTAAACTGTTCACCAATTGATGAGTGGATCGACACAGTTCCTTCTGAGACTTCATCCTCGTCTGTAGGTAAAATCATTTTAGATTGTCCACCTTCTGCATAAAGATTGCTCTCTATCAAATATTCTTGTGTAGTGTCCTTGTCATTTACTTTGGAATGCTGAAACATGGTAATGTGGCTTTCTTCTTGTTCCAATTCTTCAGAAAAACTTTGTTCCAGTTCTTTTTCAGGATAAGGGGATACAACAATCTGGTCTTCAGTTTCCATTGCAACTTGTTCATTTGATGTTTCAGTTATTTGAACATTCAACTGCTTTTCTGTATGTTCTGTTACTTCCATTTCAAGTTGCCTGTCCATGGTTACATGTACTTCTTGATTATCTTTGAAAGATTCTTCTTGGGATTCTGTACTGATATGGGGAATGTCGGAAATGGGTTCCTCCATTGTACTCAGTGTTGTGGTGGTTGTTATAGTTTCAGAAATATAATCTCTTGTCTCATCTGTGTCCTCAAAAGCTACATGCTTGGGCAGTCTCTTTTCAAGCTGGATATCCTGTAGTTCTTGTGTGGAATCTTCGAGTTCTGTCAGAATAGAGGCAAATACCACAGAAATAAAGGTTTAAGGTCTGCAGAAAAACTTTAGATTATGGCAAACCAGGGAAAGCTGCACTTGGCAAAAACATGCTTGATAGCACACAAGGCTTGTGCAAAGAAAGAAATCACTCACCCTTTCCAAAATTTGCTGCTTTTTCCTAAATACCTTACAAATTAAGCTTTCGCCAGCCAATAACAAAAAGGAGCATACTAATTTGCTGCAAATGCTACTGTACTTGTCCAAATTTTGTGCACGGTGTCCAGAGTGAAAAGCTGAATAGCCTGTGACACTTTTGACAAGAAAGCATGGCCGCCATCAACAATAAGTTGGGGAAAGAATTGTACAAAATTGCAGAATGATAGCAGAGAATGAAAGACATTCACCAGATGGTGAATAAAGTGCGTAATAACTTAGCATGCCAAAATAATTAACATTGCTGTCATAATATTCTTACAGAATTGTATGAATTTTTTAAATTGCGACACTGTTCACACTTATAAAGCCTGAAGCACTTTATCAAGGATATGCTTGTATGTAAAAATAAAAGCAGGGTGTCCACATTTCACCATGTCTAATTCACTGAAACTAATTGTTTTTCTGACAAAGAAAATGGAACAGATCAACTACTACATGCAGTTTCTTCTAAAAGTTCATTTTAACAAAGCAAGCTGTTCAAAGACAACACATCATGCCAAACACAATTACACTGAGCTCAAACTTTTCAGATTAATCAAAGTACAACAAGATAGGTTTATTCTGTACATTTTAGCAAAACAAAATTTGTCCATGCTTACTCTTTTTTGATATGTTACAACATGACGATATAAAGATTGAGAACTTCCACTACCAGCAAACAGACAATCTGAATATATGTAATACCTTCAGGTGAATATTGGCTAGATGTCTCCATAATTAACCCAGATTCAGGTCCCATAGCGTCTCCCTGATCTGGTCCCTCTTTATCAATCTGTTCAATCACAGAATGTGTGATTTCTGTGCTATGAACATCTTCTTTTATCTCATCTCGCTCTACCACGGATAATGCATGAGGGTAGTCTGAGTCTGAGACATATGTTTCTGAGTCTGTATAGGATTCAGTTTTAGTGACTTGAGCAAACATGGAATGTTCATGTTCAAGTAGTGAGTTAAATATATGAGCAGGCATTTCTGGTTCAGGGACAGCAGATGGTTGTTCTTGGTACGGCTCGTCTTCAGTGGTTTTCGAAACTCCATCATCTTCATAAACATCCTGTTCTTCTCTTCGAAAGATTTCGTTATATTCTGAAATTCACGTGATGTATTCACTTATTGGCATGGTGCTCTCCATTATCTACAGGCTACAATTATATTTCCCCTAGTCGTTAAAAAAACATAATAGCCATTCACAAACGAGCAAAATGTCATGCAAGCCCGTCTACTACTTCATGCAAACAAAAGTAGAATTTCTTTGCGTGTGTTGGAATCTAAATGACCAGTGTTTTCCATCTTTACTTCAAGCTTGACAAATCCTTCACTCAGCTACGAGCATTCTTGAAAATGAAATTCAGCAAAATAGAGAGCAACGAAACAATAAACACAGAAAAGAGGATGAATAAGACGAACAAGACATTAAAGAAGACAGCATAAATTACTTGTTACATTCAAGATGAATAGACATGTTTGGGTTGTTGTTATTTTTTTTTTGCATTGTTTTCCTCGACTGTCAATCATGTTATATGCTTGTGTGTTTATGTGTAACCTGTAAGAGGTTGTGCTGAAGCTCTTCACTGCCTGTGCGTCCCAGCTGCAAGTTTGTGCCAAACCACATTCTCTCATTTCCGCATATATCAAATCATTAAAGGCCATGGAACAAATTTCTCCAAAGCTTTGTGCCCTGAAGAAAAGCAAAGCCTCTTGTGAAAACGTTTTGCAACAAAATTATAAAAATAAAAATAAATCATTGAAAATAGTGAGCTAAAAACAATCATGCACAAAACAAGTGGACGGGGACCTTATGGGTAGAAGCACAATGATCTATAGGGTGCAATTTACAAAGGACAGCACAAAACCATTAAATCACCTTTTAAACTAAATGAAATTTCATTGTTTATTCAGTTGTAAACAAACGACAAAACGTCAACAAAAATGGGAAATGAAATGTGACAGTGAAAACAATTCTACAATAAATTGAAGACAATGCTTGAAACTACTAATTAAGGAAATCTCACGAGTGCACGAGTGATGAAAGATAGGAAATACACAAAAAAGTTAATAATCAAAATTAAGGTCAAACATATTGCAATAGTTGAAATGTCAGAGGACATAAATAAATCAAATTCAACAAAAGAATAAATAGGAACAATAGAGTAAACAACAATTTACAAGACTGCCAACTGCGGGGATAAGCTAATTTGCAATCTAAATACTGTAAAATTTGAGCTTATTTTTTTACATTTCCCAAAACAATAGTATCATTAAAATTCTTTTGAAAAGGTATTTTCTATCAATATTCTAAAATTGTTTTACAAAACTTCAATACTGCTTTAAAATACTACATTTCATTGTTCAGCTAAGAAAGGAGGCAAAAGTTACCAATTTCGATTAGTTTGTATTGCCATGCTGATGGTGTATTTAACACTAATAAAATTTACTTAACTCTTAGTTTTATTCATTGGGGCATGCTACTGCCTATATCTACTAAAACACTGGTCAAATCTACTGTGGAACTGGTGATCTATCTAGCATGAGTCAAGAATAAGGTACAAAATGTTGCTCGGTTGAAAGTGTCAGTGAATCAGTTATTTACACACCAGTCTCGTGAGGTGCCGAAACTTGTCCAGGTTCATCATACTGTTCCTCTGCTACTCTAGCGAAAGCTTCAGCTGTTCGGGTCTCGCTGATTATACGCTCCTCTGGAAGACAGAAATAAAAGCTAGAATGAATGAACTGAAATTTCTTAGAAAACACAAAAGACCCAATTTACAAAGAAATTCACAACCATAAATTGAGTAAAAACATATTGGTCAGGATACTTTTGATTATAAACATTTATAATCTTCTAAAAATTAGGCAAACAATTAAATTAAGTGTACATTAATAAAGTATGTTTCATACAGGTTGTCCAACTTTTCACGAATAAACTAGATCTGTAAGGTAACAATACATGGGTTGATAAAAGTCAATTTTTATCAAGAATCAGAAGTGAATATTTTTGCTTAAAAATTCAGAATTCACCTAAAAAAAAGGTGAATATTAAAAAATTTTGGGCCAATTTGAATATTTCATTTAAACCATGAGCAGTTAAGCAATCTGTTGATTCGACTTCTATGAACCCCTGCAATAACTTACTATTCTAATTATTGAAAAAAGTAACTGGTTAAAGACATTGAGAGAATTGAAAAAATAGAAGCATTTATAACCTGGCTGCAACAGAAAATTTATACATAAAAAAGAATAATGAACTGAGGAAAAAGCAATGAAACGGATATAACAAACAAAGGACACAAAACATGGGAGGAAAGGTGGACAAAATTCACTAACACTGAAACACATACATTACATTATTCCACATTTCTGTTATGGTTTGTGCAAACAAATTAACTCTTGCTAGACATCATACTTTTACCAGCAAACCCAAAAATATTTGACTTATATAAGGACTTTGTATTGCAGTTAAGTGGTAGAACATAGAAAAGAAACCTAGCTGTGATCACCGGAGTTACCAGAAAACTTTTCCATTGTAACTACGGTCAAGATGAGCCCCCAGCCTGTCCAACTGACTAAACTGAACTGACAAAACATCTGTTTTGGCTATAGAAGTGTTTGCTGTTTAGTCAAGTTAATGTACAAAAATTAAAAAAGAGTGGAGACTTGCAGGTGTGCTCAATATAATTGATCTTCTTTAATAGATCCCCAAAAGTTCAGTCAGCAAAGCTAATAATATTTACCCCTCAAATCAAGAGTATCTCCACATACATAATACATAAGAGATGTTATTCCGAAAAACAATAATTTTCTCCATATTTAATATGCCATTATCAGGAGATATGACTTTCCTCTGATGATGTCATAATAAATGCCGAAATATTGAGTCAAAATGAAGTTATCATTTTTAGACTTACACTTTTTGTGTATTATGTTAAACTCTTTAGTGGAACTGATGGTTACATCAACAAAGTTCATTAATCTGTCTTAATGTGTTTTATTGCAGGGAACCTGTGAAGTTATAATTACTATTCTGAATGTCAATGACCATTCTCCAGTTCTGTCAAATACTGATTATGTCGGTCATGTTTCAGAGAGAGAAGTTTTGCATGAACTAGTCATAATCGTAAGTCTCTTATAATTAGGCACTTATTGTTTGCAAATTTATCATTTTATCAACTTGTTTTCCATGTAGAATGTTCAAGCAATCAGTGGTTAAAACAAAGCCTACTCATTTCAAGGTTAACCTGTATAAAAATTTGTTGTTGACCACTTTATAATTATCTCCTGATGATAGCATAATAAATGCTGAAATATTGAGTCAAAATGAAGTTTATATTGATTGTTTTTCGGAATTACACTATTTGTGTATTATGTAACTCTTTAGTGGAACTACAGGATTTTGGAACTCCACAGACAGTTAAACAATATCTTAATTATAAATTAAATACAATACAGCCTAAGCTTAAAGTTATGGATACATGTTTCCATTTTTGTTAGTATTACCAAGTTCTCACAACCTCTGGTGAAATTTCATGGAGCATCCAAAGATGCAAACAAAACTGACTAAACTACATGTAAACCATAAGAGACACATTCATACACAACACAACACTTTTTGCTGCAGGACCAGTTGTTCAAAGCACTATTAAATTTAATCCATGTTTTAGACAGTATCACACCTTGTTGAAGGTCTTTCTCTTAACCCTAAATTAGTGATTTAATCCACTTTAAATAACTTATCTTGGTTTTGAACAGCTGGGCCCTGTACAGTACTACATGTTAAAAAAAAATTCATATAAATTTTGTTTGCAGAATTGCTGATAGCTATAGATAAGTTAATGCATATAACGGCTTAGGGTTATTTTGAGATATTCAACAGCTGTCCACATGTATCGTAATCATTTATTGCAACTACATAAACTTGCACCGCAACAGTTTATCTTTTGTAGAAATGAAAATTTAAACGTCTTTACGAAACAACAACAACCAAAATGTGCAAATTCTATCTAAAATGAGGGCAGATTGTAGATGACCAGACCACGATAAAGGGGACAATGGTACCTTTGATGACCTCTACCCTCTCTGTTGTACCATGAGGAGTAATAGTGGTAACTTTACGGATTGTTTTCCATGTCTCTCCGTCATCAGACACCTGATATACCTCCTCTATCTCTGTTACCTCATCTGTTGTCTCCTCTATTAGCCAGGCAGCAGTGAAGTGAAAGTAACAGTTTAACTTTAAATCTTAACTTATTTTCTTTGCTTTTAATGCCATAAAGAAATGTACTTTATTAAACAGAAGAGCTAAGATCACCGCTTATCCGAATGTGTGGGGTATTGATAAGAGGTCTGCTAAAAATATCCAAAAGAAATCTGTGCACACCTTATTTAGAAGTAACCAGAACATTGTCTGGTTGGTTTGTTTGTTTGTTTGACTGGGGTTTACTCGCTAGTAAACTTAGCAGTGTATCTGTAGGACACAAAAAAGGTAAAGTTTTATAAAGCTAGAAGAGTATTTTTAAACACAGCTACAGGCATCCAATCAGATTGCTTGATAATTTGAATTATTAAGGTGGTGCTTCGTTCAGTTCTGTAATGTTATGTAATGTGATGACTAGGCATATTGAGTTAATTAGTTATACAAACTTAATGGGCATGTTGAAAACCCCAAGGTACACGTCTTTTTTTGATTGGGATAAACACCATTTTTAAGGTTATTCCGTTCATATGATGGCATGCAAGGCCAATGGACGAAGGAAGCCCCCCACGAAAAAAACAAGACAAGACAGGACAAACAGATCGGCTTCTTTTTGTCCCTTAGCTTGTAGAGAAACAGCAAAATAAGCAAATGATAACCATAAAATTCTAAGTGTTTTGCTTGGTTAATGTTTCTATTGTACTAATGCGGATTGCTTCATGGATTTTTGACAGTGTTTAAGGGTATTTCACTTATATAATGTCAGTGTACCCCAACAGTGAAAAGTAAAATTAGCACAACCATAAAATAATGGTTAATGATTAGTTCTGTTGAAAAATGAATGTATGGGTATGATTCCAGGTTATCGGGGTAGACCATACATGGTGCAGTCAAACTGTGGAACTCAACAGTGTTAGATGCAAACACAGATAGACATTAGGTTTCTGCTTAGCCCTCAGAGCTCCTTGGCAACAGGGAATTTATCTTATCATTTACACTAAAAAATTAAACATTATGAATGAAGAATTTGCTGGGTATGTTTTATTATACACTTGATGAGCATTTATTTTTTTTCCAAATTTGATTATAACTGAATAGCATTGTTTATGACAGACAGGGAGAGTACCCTTTGGGTACCCCCATCTTTCCTCATGTGGCCTATATAACACATATAACAATAGCTATAGGATTAATGATAGTAAGCAATACAAATTTCTGAAATCATGAACATTGTTAGTTTCACGCGGAGTTTTAGTAAGGAGAACACAACTGGTTATAAAGGATTTTGTTTAAGGATTGAGACAAAGACAAACACATACTCTTGACAAGGAAAAAAACAGAAAGAAAAAAGCTGGGTTAGCCCAAAGTTCAGAGATTTTTTTTTTGTACAGGAGTGTTGAATATTAAAAGTCGCATGCAATACCTTCAAGTCTTTCCTTTCCTGTTGGACTCGGGGGTGGAGTTCGGACGCCTTCTTCTCTCTCTGTTAGGGAGGGGGGAGAGAAATAAAATCTCAAAGCATAAGCAATAAACCACTTACATGACATAATGAAAGTGAATGTCCTTCATGTCTGATAGAGTCCAAGTGTAACCATGTCCTTTTTTTCAAGGCGTACCGACATTCTATATGACTATTTTGTACTAGAAACCATCTTCCAAAATTAATCATAGTCAATATCCAATTTTTATAACAAAGACTTCTTTATTTAAGTTGAAAGGATTGTGATCGTTATTTTTTTTGTCACAGACATGAAGGACGTCAACATTTTCAATGCATGTGTAAAATTAGGGTAGTATACATGCATTCATAATATAGAACATAACCAGCCGTTATTTTTACATGCATATTAGATAAAATTGGAACTTTACGAAAGGAAGCTTATTTCATATTTATAAGAGGCAATACAAATGTTAAATAGAAGCCAGTATTCCATTGATACGTGATAAGTTGACATTTAAATTATGTTACCAATTATACTCAAATGTTACTTCGAGTTAAAGCGTTGCTTAGGCTAGAAGTTAGTAAGAAAACAGTGCACACAAAAGATAAAAAGGTTACTGTGCATGCTAAAGAAAATAAAATACAACTATTATTAAAATAGGCTACCTGTACAAAGTCAAACTAATGAAGACTTTTTTAAATTTCCATTTGTTACAAATGTTAAGGTATTATAGGCATACATAGCATGTAGGGAGGATTTTGATGTACCAGTGGCATGGAAATGTGATACACCTCCAGTGCTTACACAGTCAGTATTGCTACACATGTATATACAACTGTTGACAACACACTGGCATTATGTCAAACTTGCTCTTAGAATTGTGCTATGGGGTTGGAAGATCAGACGATGGTGGATGACTATCACTACATCGCTAATGATAAATTGTTCCAGACACTTTGAGAGCAATAATGAATATTGTTTTACTTCTCTCAAGCAGTCATACTAATTCAGCATTGAGTAATAGCCTATATAACTTCTTTTGTTTGTTTTTTGGCAAATCACTTTTTAAATGAAAAAGATTTATGTTTTTGTTGGAGTCAAAAAGTTTCTCCATTTGATTTGTTGCCGTTTACAGCATAAAAACAATTCTGGCAATTCCCAGTGTTGATATAGTGCTTACCAACAACCTTAGCTGAAACTTTACATCTAACCTTCACATCACTGTTACAACTTACCTTCTTATTATTTTCAGATTGATTAGTGTATAACCGCAGTTAGTTACAATGTGAATCTAACCCAAGCCCAACAACTAATACATTCAAGGGAAATAAGTGTATTCTCCTTTGAGATATGATATAGATGAAAGTAGTACAATGCCACTATATAGAGACACTGCTTGTATATATTTTGCTACTGTTCCTGTGTGCTTCTAAATTTCCTTTTGAAGTTAAATGTTTTGCCTAGAAACTGGTGAATATTGATTACTTTGGGGCTAGCTAATAAACATAAGACTCTCACAACTATGGTGCTTCACATTTACCTTCATTTACAACAAAATGACCATGAATGAAGCATGCAGAATGATCAACTATTACGGTTTCTATGCTACATGTATAATTATAAAAACAAAACCTATTTATGAATAGGGACAGAATACTATGAAAACAAGACTGAAGTCATTTTGGAGTTATAAATAAGGATAAAAGAAAAACAGAACCAGTCAAGAAAAGAAATAACATGACAGTGTAATTTCAGGAAAACATGACCGTAAACTATCCCAACACAACATGATACATGTAAGAAGGTAAGACAAGACAACATAAATATAAAGTATGTCAAAATATTAAATCATTAGTTCTTCGTACATAAGTACATTAAGATGTCTAAGTGCAGCAACAACAACAACATGATTAAGTGGATTTAACAAAATGAACAACACAAACAGGTCTGTTACAACCCAGACATTTCTCAATATTCACAACATTCACAATGAGGAAACATTTATAATGAGAAAACATGCAGGTAACTTCAAAAGGTGTGTGTGGGATGACAGGTCTACAATAAACAGGACTGTGATGATGATGAAGGCATGCCATGGAGTGCATCAGTACCTGACTCTTTGTCTCCTTTATAAACCAAAGAATTTTCACTGGACGATTCGGATGGTGGCACACAGGGGGCTTGCTGATCCATCTGTTGCATTTTTGTAAAAATTTCATCAGCTGAGGGTCGTTCTTGTTCAGATTTGATAACTTCTTCTTCCTGGATTGACCTCCTATCTTCCTCTATTATAGTTAAAAGGAATACATAGTTAACATCAGTCAATAACCTTGAACTAGAATCGGCATCCTATTTGATTCATCTGAGGCAAAAGGTTATCAATTAATTTACCAGGCATTGGGTTTCACATGTCAAAAACATTATAGACAACAAGAACATAGTACCGCTTCTCCTACCTAGGGTATATCATAACATAATCTATCACATATAAAATGAAAATACATAATCTTTCAATAGTTATATCAACCTAAAGAAATTAACATAGGGGAATTGCTCAAAGTTTAACAGGGAAAATGCAACTTAAACAATAGCAGTCACACAGTTAAAATATTTTCTTACACAAAACAGAAAAATGCAGAAAATTCATTAAAAAAACAAAAAAAAATCTCAACGATTTTTCATGGACAAAGTGATCAACAATTAGGGCAAAAATGCAAAACAGACAAATATAATTGTGCACAGTTCTTATTATTCGGACTCCCTAGATCAATTTCATTTGATAATATGCTTGTGTATCATATGACAATTTAAGGTAATGTTTCATTTCTGAATATGCAAGAAATCATATGTCAGAGAGGAGCAAGAAGGAGGAGAAGAAGAAAAAAAGAAAAACGTAGATGAAGAAACCAGAAGAAAGAAATTTAATGTAAATCAAGTGACAGGCAATTTCCATATTGGAGACAGCTGGGTCATACAGGTTTCATCTACCTCATGTATTGAATATTGGATATGTTTTATTGTATCAGATAACCAAATGTGATTGCATCATAATACACAAAAAGTAGCCGCAGAATGTTGCGTGATTATCAATTTGTTTTATATATTTAAAGCCATATTTAAGATTATTTCACTGAAATGACCATGCATTTCCTTGTGACAGATAATTTGTGTTTACATGTATTTACCCTCAGAAAATACAGTTATATATACAGCTGAGTTTCTAGGGTCAATTGGGTTCTGCAAAATGTATGGGCTCCCAAAATAATAGAAGCCCAAATTACTGTCAATGTATAACTATTTGCATAATATCTGTGTTAAAATCAATGCAAAAGGGAGAAAAGAATTTGGGATGATAACCTGGAAAAATATTTCAGCAACTCCCTTGATATATCAGTTCCATACTTACAACATACTGCTGAAAGGGTCTATTCCAGGTCAAAAGACTGGGCACCCTTTATATACTATCTAAGCAAAAAATAGGCCAGGGTATAGGGGCCGTTTAAGTCTGATGAAAGTTTTTTCACATTTGCCAACTGTTTTCATACGTTTTGAGCAATAACAGCTACATATGCATCGTTTTTATGGAAAGGGGGCAAGACATATTTCACTTTAAAAAAAAAAAATTGAAGGCGGTGTGTGGGCCTGAATCAGGCACTGGCTCACAAATAATTAATATCTTGTTTAATGAACAGAAAAAGATAAAAGAAGCAGAGCTAGGAAGATAAGGTTTAGGAGCAGAAAAGATTAAAAATTTACAACAAAAAAAGACATTTTTAGAGTAAGAAATATATGCTTTTCCTATTTTTTTTTTTTTTTTTTTTGTCAGATAATAAAAAAGCTTGTTCGTGCATTAGACAAAGCAGGATGTGTAGTATACCTATCTCTGTTTCATCCAAATCTTGCATCATACCCTGTAGTTCATATATCATATTGTCATAGGCTTCTGTGTTTTCTTCAGAAAGTTGCCTACTTGTTGAGCTAGAGTCTTGAACTACAGGACGTCTATCATCATATTCTTTTGTGATTATTTTCTCAGAAGATTCGAGTTCTGTTCCTTTGGAAGGAACAATTACAGAAATGGAAGGTGTGTGTTCAATGTCTATGTTTTTAGCGTCTTGTTCAGAGATCTCTTGTTTTAAGTCCGTTTCTACCTCCTCAGAAACTAGATTTTCCACTTGTTTCTCTAACATTACACCAGGAAAAGTGTCTCCATCGTGAGTAATTTCGTCAAACTCTGCAACTGTTTGTTCTGAAAAAACATCAACTTCTCTTGGAGTCTGAGTAAATTCTAACTTATCTCGCTCTTGTTCTATTATTTCCTCTGAGTATTTTTCAACTTCATGAGACATCTCCTGAAATTCCTGAACGATTTCTGCAGACAAACCATCTTTAGTTGAATCTCTTTCTAAATATACTTTCTCATTTTCCTGATCTTTCACATCTCCAGAAAACTCTTCATCAAGCTGCTTTGAAATTTTTACAGTTTCACTATCAGAATCAGAATGAACTTCTAGATCTATATGAGACGGCTCCTCTTTTACCTCTACATCATCAGATTTTGTTGGTATTTCTGCTGAAAATTCCTTAAGCTGTAGCTTTTTTTCCGCAATTTCTTGTAGATCTTCTTTTGAATCCAGCTGAATGTCAACCTTTTCATAACTTTCTATTTCTTCTGAAAGTTTGCTAACATCATCTTGGTCTTCAGACTGTTGTTGACTTTCAGACTGTAAATCAACATCTGAAGCAACTTGTTCAACTTTTTGTTCAATTCTCTTTTCATAATATTCTTCAGCATCTTGAGTTTCTTCTTCAAATTCTTGTAGTTTTCCTGAAATATGATCAGTTTCAGATGTATCTTGTATGTCTTTGTCATAGTCAGTATGTTCCTCAAATTCTTCTTCAACATCTTCTGACTGAACTTCAATGTATGTTTCTGTAGTTTGTAAGTTTTCATCTGCCTGTTCTATCATTTGTTCAGAATATATGTCAACTTCTTTAGACCCTTTAAGAGAGTCTTCTGATCTATAATCAATATGTACTCTTGAAGTATCTTCCAAATCAAAAGTTTCATCTTTTTTATCTCCTAAATATTCATTTACCGCCATTTCTTCTTGGTCCTCTTCATCTGAAAGAGGACCAGGATATGTTCTCTCAATACCTTGATCAATACTTTTTTCTGAAAACTTTTCAATGTCAGATATTTTCTCATCATATTTTTCAACTACTTCTGATGAATAACATGTAAAATCTGCTTCATCAGGAGTATCTTTTAAATCTAATTTCTGTTCGTCATGATCAACAGCTTGAATAAGCATTTCAGAAACAGAATCTTCATCTTCCAAATCAGTTTGTGACATTTTTCTGGTTTGATCTAATTCCTCATCTATAATTCTTTCTTCAGAATACTTAAATGTATCTTGTTCTCTTTCTTCAAATTGATCAAGGTCATGTACAACTGCGTCTGAAACATCTGTTTTTGAGCTCTGTGCTAAGTCTACCTTCTCATCTTCATACAAATAGTCAGTGTCTTGTCTTTCTACAAACTGTTGAACAATCTGTTCAGAAACCACAGGAGTTTCTTCAGACTCATACTGAACAATTTCTTGGGCTGAAATATCTCGGTCTTCTTCCTCATCTTTAATTTTGATAGTTTCTTGAAAATATTTATCAACATTTTGTTCTTTTTCTTCAAATTGTTCAAGCTCGTGTACATCTTGATCTAAAACACTATCAACAGGTGTTTGAGAAGTTTCTTTTTCTAAGTCTACTTTCTCATCTTCAGTGTCTTTGATATCTTCAGACAAATAGTCAGTGTCTTGTCTTTCTACAACCTGTTGGACAACCTGTTCAGAAACCACATCAGTTTCTTCAGATTCATACTGATCAATTTCTTGGGCTGAAATATCTTGGTCTTCTTCCTCATCTTTGATTTTGACAGTTTCTTGAGAATCTATATCAACAATTTGTTCTGTTTCTAAAAATTGTTTAGCCTCGTGTACAACCTCTGTTCGAATAGTTTTTTCTTCTAAGTCTACTTTTTCATCAATGGTATCTTCAGATAATTTGTCAGTGTCTTGTCTTTCTACAAACTGTTGAACAACCTGTTCAGAAACCACAGGAGTTTCTTCAGACTCATACTGAACAATTTCTTGGGCTGAAATATCTTGGTCTTCTTCCTCATCTTTGATTTTGACAATATCTTGAGAATCTATATCAACAATTTGTTCTTTTTCTTCAAATTGTTCAAGCTCATGCACATCTCGATCTGAAATTATATCAACTGCTGGAAACCTTTCCTCTTCTCTCCCTACTTCAAGATGTGGGACATGTTCAAAAACTTTATCAACATCTTGTCTTTCTACAAATTCTTGTGCAACCTGTTGAGAAACATTTTCTGTGTCAGAATATTTACCAATATCTTGCTGGTCAAGCTCATGGATAATTTGATCTGAAATAATTTCAACATCGGCTAGAGACGCTTCTTCATCATCTAACACTACTGTCTCATCCATGAAATCTTTAGACAACGTTTCACTGTCCTGTCTTTCAGAAACAGTATCTTTTTCTTCAAAATAAACTTTATCAGTGAACGACTCCTGAGAATCTTCTTGAAAAGTAACTCTTTTTTCAACATAATTGACACTTTCCTTAGTTTCTAAACCCTGTCTAGATCTTTCAGTCAGGTCTGTAGCCTTAACTGAGTAAACAGTCTCCATGTGTTTAGTCTTGACAGTTTCAGTTGTAACTTGCTGTTCGAAGTCTCGATCAGACAAGATTTCTGTTTGAACTCTTTCCTGAATTGATTCCGGTGGTGATTTTACATCCGTAAAAGTACTAAAGTCTTTTTGTGTTTGATTTTGTAAATGTTCTATTCTACTAAAGAAATCATCTTCTTGTACTTCTTGCACAGGTTCAACAGATTCTTCGGAAACAGAAACCATGTCATCCACTGAGCCAGAGAAAAAAGTAGTCAGTAATGTAATATGGGGTGACTGAAATGTTTATATATAGCTTGTGTTCAATTAGTATTACATGTACTTCTTAGTAAAACAAAAAAACACAATACTATAAATATCAAGATGCTTTACATTTACATTACCCAAATTACAAACTGACTTGATTATATTACAAATACAGACAAACTGGAAACAGTCAATATTGTTTTATAATGTATTTGGAAAAGTTCCAAATGATCCAATGTTTTCCACTATGCAGTATACATTCCTTGCCAGTGACCACCTTGCTGTGATATGAAGTCCTGTAGAAGCAATCCAACATGCCTGTCATGCATAAATTCTTTATCTGTGCATCTTTTGCAAGCCAAGCATTGCTTTCTTCATATACATTTAAGTCATTCCATGATGAGCATAAAGGTACTAGGTTTAATACAAATATGTATGATGTAGATTTTATATCAAGTTGATAGATAAACTAAACAAGACAAAAGATAAAAAATACAGGTAGAGAAAATGATATAATAAAAAATATATATAGAAAGAGTATTTGTTGAAATAGACAGTTTCCTTACATTTTTTTAGTTACTATTACTTTTGAAATGAGATATGATATAAATATAAACTAATGGTTCTCAACTATAAAGCAAAGGTTACGATGATGAGAGCTTTACTATTTGCAAGCCGAGCACATTTCCTGGTTACAATTAAAATCATGGCCCAAAAATCACAAATAAATCTTGTGTACAACTCAAAGATCGAACACCTGTGACACTGTATTTTTAAATAACCAATTATATATCTCATCATCTTCTTTGACTTTTGGTTGCCCAATAAACATTTTCCTTTTATACTTCAACCAGCTGTATAACTTATCATTTTTGAACAAGTATTTACTACCAAAAACAAAATATATATATATATGACGAATAATTTTTGGACCATGACACTTCTGACAATGTATGACTTACATTCCTGAGCTTAAGCATCAGTGGTATTTGTAACTATCACTACATTTCCCTTAGTACAGCCAGTGCTTTAAATAGGCTATACAAGAGATAAATTGCCAATTACAATGATTTAATAATTTGCATATGTCTAAACGCAGTATAAAGTTTCAAGTCCAAAAAGCTTTGTTAAATGGCTTGTGCATGCAAAAGTGCGAGTCCAGTAGATTTGAAAACTTCAGTATTATTTAACTACTATATAAGCAGCTCACCCTCTACAATATATTTCTGGACACCTTCTTCAATTAATTTTTGTCAGGAAATCTCTAGTATACAGAATTTCCTGCCAAATGTCTCCATTCATACCATGATTTGATATCTGGTATATTGAAATTTCTTTACTATATCAGAAGGATATAAGGTAAATCAACCCAGTAAAGAATAAAAAAGAGAAATCAGAGCTCCAGGTTTTCACCGTCATTTAATGCTATTATAGGAAAATGATCCTAGTGCAATAGAGTGCATCCAAACCAAACAAAAAATGATGAATCAAGTATCTGGCAATAATACAAAATTTCCGGAGCATGAACTTCATACTAGGAACGTCTAGTTCCAGATAAAATTTGATAAACAATGGGCATATTCATTGAGAAGATAAGGAGCGCATAACACATCAGCACACAAGTTAGCTCCCTCCAATTCCTTTGAAGTACTATATTGAAGGCATTTTAAATACACAAGCTGAGGCATTAAGATTGTGCTTTTCTACTAGAAGCAAGCGTTTGTGTTGAGCAAAACATAAAAAAAATACCTTGTTCCAATTCTGCTTGGCGTCTTTCCTGTTCATCTAAGACCCGATCCATTTGAGAAATAAGATTTCCGTAGGCAACTTTTTTCTGACTGGAAGCCGCATCATCCTCTGTGGAAGCTGCCACAGGACGACGATTGTCAACCTGAGGTAAGATTTCCTCGTCTCCCTCCACCATAGCCTGAGGGGGGATAACTCTTTTAGATATATCATCCATTGGCCTCTGGTCTACTTGCCGCCTAAAGGCTTCTTCTCGATCAAGTTCTTCTTGTTCATGTGTTTTAACAGCCTCTGGTCTCTCACCTCGGCGATCTAACAAATTTTAAAAAGATATGTACACAGTGTTTAAAAATTGTATCAAATGAATTCCCAATGTGAACTTATTAAAGTAGAATGAATAAAGTACTTAAAGTGTTTACAGAGAGGCAAATCGATTATGCCTTTTTAGACAAAAATTGAGAGATCGACGGGTGTTTTACACCATGCTAAAGGGTACTTCACTTATATGACAGAGATCTGTACAAAGAAAAGAAACATAGCATAAAATACTGCTGAGAAATATTTATGAATTGAAAAAGTTGTAAAAAGTTACTGCTAATATACTTAGCAAAGTTGTCAAATAGTTTTGTCGTTTATAATTCAAATTTGAGCATTTTTCCTCACCTCGTTTTTCTAAACCTTCTCCGTCACTGGTACTAGATTCTTCAGCGGCTGATTCAGATTCCTACAGAGACACAATGGTCATAGTAAACTTTGGTTAACTTTAATTAGAAATCAAGCTCCAAGTATCTATAAATTGTATTTTATTCCTGATCAGCACATCTGACAAATATATAGGGATTTACAGATTTTAGAATTTTTTTATAGTATTGATGTGTGGTTGATTTTGAAATAACGTCAAACCTGGACAAAAATCTCTCTTACTTTTTAAGTCTGTTGAATTTGTCTAAATTACCTTGATCATATCCTGTTCATCATAGGACACATCTAATGAAACACCTCTTTTCATGGAAGAATCTCTGGAAATGCCTACCTCTTCTCTAAATGTATCAAAACCTTAACAGAAATAAAAGTTTTGAATAAATATCGGAGTTATGTGAGGTGGACATTACATTTATTACTTGCCACAAAGTTAATAATAGATTACCGCAAGATTTCTGTTTATCCATTACTTCATCACAGGTTAAGTTTTTTCTTTCTACACCACAGTAGATGTCGTACTTATGGTTATTTCACTCCTAAAACAAAACATGCCAGCTAAATGGGCGAAGGATGGCAGGACAGGACAATCACAGGACCCAATACTAAGACATCACAAACAGCTGAGTGCTGCATCTCACCCCTGAAAGCACCAGGGCAACAGGAATCCCCCCTCCTAACCATCTGTCAAATTCACTATGAACATAAATGATGTACAAGCTGGATCAATAACATCAAAGGAGATTTTTTTAACTTTATGGAAATAAAACACAATTAACTATACCTGATTGATCCATTGCTACTCTGGCAGCTGCGGCTTCTATTTCGTCATCTACTCTCTCTACATTGCACATACAATTTCTAACTACATCTTCTCGGTTGATCCTAATTAAAGCTTTTTCAAGTTCATTTCCTGTGAACAGAAAGAAACAGAAAACTGTATCAAAACAAACAACTTAATGTCCACCTGAAAGGCTGGGAACCTACACTAAAAGCTTTCAATCCATTATTCTGTTTTAAATCCCACAGAAAATTATGTCAAGAAACTATGTCAGGAAACATTCCAACAACACCTTTTACAGGTGATTATATATATATTTGCTCAAAATTTTATAATGTCAGAAGTCACATGCTTCAATTTCAATCTTATGACCATTATTGGGAAGTTACAAAAGGTATAATGAATTTGTTTGCAAACTTACCTGTGGCTCTTTCTCCATTCTTTTCTACCCACAGGTGAAGCATGGCAAGAGCTTGGTCACTAACAGTTTCATAGTCCACTTTAATTTTGTTAATCTCTGACATGGAGACGTCAAGTTGCTGAGCTAACATCACCCAGTCCCCTTGTAATGTATCGGCCACATCTGTTAACTTCATCTGGGCACTACTGACGGTATCTTTTAATACTGTGAAAAACAACAGAAGAGAAATTATGCTCAATTCAACTATATAAAAACCAGATGGCACTTTAAAATATATTTGTTGGTTTACAAATACCATACATTTTGTTTGGGTGTTTTGCTGTCTCTATAAAAACAATTTCACACAGATTCCACTTCACTGTTATATAATTATAATAAAGTTCTTCTGTTCATACTTCTAAACAGTAAGTCAGTACTCAATTTTCTTAATAGATTGGTAAAATATACAGCAATGTTACTAACTAGGCGCCATACAATATATGAACAAGCAATCTGATGAAAATGAAAAACACATACCTAGTCCATGTTCTCTAAGTGTGGAATATCGTTTTCTTAATTCTCTGGCTTCTTCAGAATTCATCTCCATGGAATCAGACTTAAAATAATAACAAAAACAGCTTTTTTACGGCCATCCAAAATTTGGGAATAAATTGATAAGACAGATATTTAATGAAAGGCATAGCAGCCAACTTTCCCAAATACACAATTGGATCACTTATATGTAACAGTTCTTCTTCATCTCCAATACAGTGAAGAACATTTAGTGAGGAAAGTACTTACAGAGGAGATACTCCCCCTTAAAACTTTTGCAGAAATGTTCTGAGCATTTCTTTTTTTAAATATTTGCATAAAAAGCTCCCCATTCTATGGATTGGTAAGGGTCTCACCTTTATTATATCTGGAAGGACTATATTCAGGTTACAGATAGGTGCCTGGGGAATATCACCTCGAGCAACTTTGGGTTCTTTCATAAATGCAACTCTGGCAGCAGGATCCTGGTCTAAATCTCGTATTCGAACCGTACACGGTAAGCGATTCTCTCTGAATCCCCGGAAGTTGATGTAAAGCTGATCTCCGGACTTTGTAACTGGTATCAAATTACCAGCCATTTCTACGTACTGAGCTTTGTGCTCTAACACCTGGAGAAAGTCACAAGTTAAATTTATTTTGTGAATAGAAATCCAACATTTGGTTAATAACAATTATGCAAGTGTTATTAATTGTTCTTATCAAAGATATTCACTGACATTATTGCAGGGATAGATTCACAGCGCTTTTGACAACCGAATACCGGTTGTTTTGACCAATGAGGATACAGCATGATCTGGCAGAGGTAGAACTGATATTGAATTGAAAGAGTGTTGCTTATCATTGACATACATGTAGCCAGCAGGTCAGGTTGTTGGTCTGCAGGCAAATCGTCACAAAAAATAATAAAAACCATGCAGATTACGTTGTCCGATAATGTTGCAAAGCTCAATGTTAAATTTTTTCATTTTTCTGTGATGCACTCTCAGTGAGAGTGAAGCTATGTGGCCTAAATTTATTTTTGCATTAAAAAAAAATTTACAAATTCCAATTAGCTTTTATAATTAGCTCTTAACTGGTAATTTAAGTTGTAATAATATATTTTTCATGAGTTCTGACAATTTTATCGAACCAAAAAAAATAATATTCCAAAATAATTTAGCTCCCAAAGGTAATTAGAAAAAAAAAGACATATCTCCACAACTGTAAAGTCTGTAACATAATCTTACAGTTTAGATCCGTGCATTTAGAGTTATTTCTAGCATTAAACAGTCATGATTATCAAAACGTATAAAAACTCAATCAGCATGCTGGCCACGGGGTCTCAAATTATTAAAAAACTCAATCTGACCAAAAAAAAATAAAAAATTCGAAAAAAGGGTTTTCGGTTGTCCTGATTTTTACTTCTATCTATCCCTGTATTGTAGGATAAAGGTGGATCAAAGTTTGCAATAAAAACCTCATATGTTGAAAAAATAGTGCACCGAAATAAATATGCCATAGGGGAAAGAGAGTTGATGAAATAAAAAATAAACAGAGTTTCCTACCTCAACATCCCTACTTCTGGCTACCTCAGCAAAGTGTTCTTGTCTCTCCAGCGTCTTATCCATCTTATCATCAGTCATACAGAACATACGAAGGCGACCTTCCTCCTGAGCATGACGTTTAGCAAACACCACAAACTTAGCCATGAAGGGCACAGCTATAGCCTCCTTATACAGCTCTGTAGCCATGCGGGCAGACTCATTTACATTTTGACAGTCCATTAGCCAAAATCTGAAATCACATTCAAAGATATTTCTTAAGCAAACGAAAACAATTTAAGTAAAACTATGCTGCTTAAGAAAAGTGGATCAATCGCAAGTAACTGGTCGGAGGCTTTACTTGTATTTAACAGCAACGCTCTCAAAATAATACAAAAGTTAACTGTTTAATAGTGATAAAAAACAACAACTACAAGACCAAAAAAATTATATTAAAATCTCAATAGGATGACACACAGCATCAACCTTTTCAAAATGTTTTGAGTAACTTGATACCAAGGACAATGTTCAGAAAAATTTCAATCAACTCGTCTATATGTATCTTTAACAAACTAATTACATGATATTGTAAAAAAAAAACTTCAACAAACAGTAGCCATATAGTCATACACACAGGCTTATAAGAGAACATAACAAAGAACTCGTATCCTTATCTCAAGCCTTACCTGGCAGAGACTGATGTAGTAAAAGTAACACAATCGTTAACAAAGGTGAGCTCTGTCTGCTTGGTGATATCTGCCCAATCTGCTGGTGTTAAACCTCCTGAAATTGGCAGGTAAATTTATCTGGTTTTTAATCAAAATACTAACAGCAAAAAATAAGTATATGCTTCCAAACTGTTTTCTTGCAACACACATATATTATGGACAATTGCAGCTACCAATTGCTCTGGCTTTTCTATTGTAGAGTTGCTATGGGGCTTTCAATCTGATTGACAGATTAAGGTATTCTTGGACGCCTCTTGGATATTTTTAAAACATTTTAATGATTTTATCCCTTGAGTTTAAATCTAAACACTAAATTTAGCCTTTAATTTAATTTTTTACTGAGTATATTATACAGTGATTTTCAAGGTTGTGGGGATTAATGGGATTATCACAGCTGAGTTGGCTGCCCACTGTTTTTGTTGTTGTTATATATGGAGTGTTTTCCAAATTAAAACTGGATTTGATAGTCAATCTTCATCATAGAGACTTTGGCAAGACAAAAAAATCTTGATCTAATTACAATTTTGCAAAAACTAATGCACCCTTTTTCAGTTCAAGAGTAAATGAACTTATTTATTTGGTGTTATAGGTATTATACTCTGAGAAGTAGAGCCCCAAAAATGTGATGAGTTTTGTTTTGTTAACATTTTTTTAAATAAAGAATGAGTTTCAAAGTTATTGAGTCTTCTCCAAATTTCCATATTTGAAATCCTGAGTATACAAGTTTTTCCAAAATATATAAATATTATGTTCGAACCTATATTCTTTGTAATAATGGGCTTAGAAAAATTCCTCCAAATTAACATAGGGATCCAGCAAGACCTTTAAAAGCTTTGTATCTCTTCTGAAATGATTGATTGGTGCTTAACTCAAGGGTATTGTACACTAACAATAGCCAAACTATCATAAACATTAAATGGGCAATGTTTTGCTCTGTTGCATAGTTAATCTTCCTCTATTGCTAAGCAATGACTGTATGAATATAACTGAAAATTAGCCAGAGTTCTTCTGGAAGATCAGCCTTCTAACACATAGAGATCATGCTGCACCATCATAGAGGAAAATGTGTTCACAAACAAATTGAAAGGCAGATCAAACCCAAGAACCACACTGGTGAGAGGAACCTCTAGTCTGATTGATATTTCATTGTAGGGAAAGAAAATGCTGTTTGTCTCCAACGGCATTCGAACTGATTCTCTGGCTAGAAGATAACTTTAGGTTAAAAAAGAGATTGCTGGTTCCACGTCATAACAACAGAGTGAGTCCCTTCCCAAAATAATGTTATCATTTTATGGCAAAGGACGGCCTATCCATGATTTTTAACATGGGCAGTATTGGCAATATTGCTAACTAACAGATACATGTAGTAAAGCCTTATGAATTTTGTTTGGAATATTATTTTTTTTAGCAAAGTAACAATTTTAAAGCCAGATTTTTCTGCAAACAGCACCCCCCAATGTAACAGCATTGGCAGGCTGCCCCATATCTTGCATTAATTTTTAAGATAAACTAATATTGCATGTTTCAGCTCTATTACAGTGAGCATGTGTGGTGGGGTTTAATGTTTATTCAATGTGAAGAATAAAGTTCTCAATCTGAAGAAGTGTGTTGATTGTTTTCATGGTAGCAGAGCGTGGTTGAAAAAAAGAGACTTATTTAAAAAGTGACAATAAATAATGGCCTCATCATATAAAAGTGGCAACATCATTTTGCAAAGGGACATCACTCTGATATTGTAACATCAAACAGTGCTTCTCACACAAACACAAGCATAATTAAACACTGTTATGTGAAATTAGCCAGAGGACCATTGTTCTGAAGCAATATGTTTAAGTGATGTGAATTAGGAAGCTGACCTCTCATACATACAAACTAAATACATTTTTACAGAGACACATCTCCTATCTTCTGATTTTAATCATGTTAACATATAATTTTGGAAACATATACAAAGTATTTATTGAAGCATTTTATTAACTTTTATAATTACATCAATCAATTTAATTTCAACAAAGTAAAGTATAATACAGAAATTGAACATTACAGTTAGTGAAGTTAGTACTTAGTAAAAGTGTTTTAGACAAAAAGTTAACTTGTACCACCCACTCACATTGACAGATATACTGACGCCTTGAGTAAACAGGGGGTTGGGTAAGGGAGAAATAAAACTAATCTTTGTGTTCTTTCAACTTTTTCTGATATAAATAATTAAAAGATTTTTTTTAAAAATGGAAATGCAATATACAATAAATATCCCCAATATAATTCCAGACAACTTTGTGTTCATCAAATCAAATATTCAATTCATGATAATGTCTTCGTCTTTCTAAGCCTAATTTTTCACAACATTTCAACAACAGGGATGCCATTCCAAGACAGATACGACATTCCATACAGACACAACATATTCATTGGCACCGCTTCATTGGTACGAATCAGTACACAAAATGAGTTACGATAAAAACATTCCTTCAACGACAGACATTTCCAAAAAAACAATACAATTTTTTTTTCCTGAACAGCCAACAACAGCAAATGGATACCAAGTTAAACATGCAAGTTTTGACAGGTCACTTCATAATTCTGTTCAGCCAGGTCTTACAGTAAAGTTTTTAGTTTCCTTGAACAACTTCATAAAGTCAGTTTCAATAATCTATACGGCCTCCCATTACATGCAGTTGGCCATCATGCATTTTAAGAGAATTAAATATGGCCAGATGTTAGAATTTTGAGAAGGGTTTGTCTAATAATTTCTCCCACGCCATCACCACTTCTAGAATACATCACACCCACACAGCTAAATACACCAGCCAGCATAGAAAGATAGAGAGAGTCAGTTACAATGTTAGTGGGTCAGCAGTGATTGGTGGTCACAAGTTAGATTTTTGACCAATCACTAAAAAGCAGAAAGAAGCAAGCAAAACAGAAACTTACGCTTACCGGAGAGGCTGCAGAGAAGTCGTAGATTTGGAGTGTCTCCAGCATTGTATTTGTTAAGCATTCCTTTCTGAGCGGCCTTAGGTACAGGTATTGTCAGGGTAATTGGCTGGTGGAATTTGCGGCGCCTGGGTTCCACAGTGACGATGGGGCTGACGGCCACCCGGTTACCCAGTAGTTTAGCCACCAGCTCGGGGGAAATGGCCTGGGCCTAGTTTAGGACACAGACAATATAAACACTAACACATTCAGCAAACACACATATAGCTTCATACATTAAAAAGGGATTAACATTGGTACTCCAACTACCACCAAACTAAATCACGCCATTCACTACGCTGCAGGTCCTCAGTATTAAAAATAATATAAGAATGGTAGGACTACAGGGTTCAACTCAAGAGAATACAAAAATAATACAAAGATAGAAAATAAATCTATATACATAGGGCAAGGCTTGATTAAATTTCAAAGTTTTCTGATGCAACATAGACTGGCCTTAGCAGCCCGGCAGGCTGGAAACAAGAAAACAGTGAGGGCTGTAGGAATCTGAAGCTAAGTGAAAATGGCAGTAAAAAGGTTGGTAGTTCAGAATACACATATTACCAAAATTGAAAGTAAAAATACATTTTTAACAATTCAAGTCAACAAAACCTGTAACATTAAAACACAACTTTGAGTTTATAAAATAGTAAAAAGTTTAATAATAAATTAAATGTAAGAATATCGCTAAAAAAAGAAACTTTGGCTATAGCACAGTGTATAAAAAAATAAATGATTTTTAACAAACATGCAAAACCAAAGACAAACAAAAAGTAAATGAATACATTTATTAAGATTATTCCTCACAGATATTTGATATTTATCAATAATAGTTTATCATTGCTTTTATCAAGAATTACACTAAAAAAAGTATTGTGAAATTCAAAACAAAATCTTTGAAGTAACATACGATGTTATCCAACAAAACATTTAAATTGGTGGAAACCCATAAATAAACAAGACACCAAGATTTAAATCATCATTGAAGACTATTAACTTTAAGCGATGGTCGGAGCTGCTATAAAATAAATATAGGTCAAACGGGCATTATTTCTTCTGTTGAATAATGCCATCTAATTTTCTAGTTGAACTACTTCCAGTTAATAATTGGATCTTCAACATTGGATAACTACAGTCAAAATCATCCAGGCAGCCTTGTCTTGCTTAATTCGGTAAACAGAAGAGCTCTACCAATTGCACTCGGGCCTGTCGCAAGACCTCCAAGACATCAGACCTGCTGGGACATCCACCATGAGGATGTTTTAAATTTTACCCTTTGTGGGACTCGTCCTGTTTGATTGGCACATCAGCTCATATGACTAAATCTATCAACATCACAGATGGCTTAGCACATGCTTCCTAAAGCTGTTCGTGACTTGTCAACTTGACCTACTATAGTTGAGCGTGTGGTCTCAAATGACTTGCTGTTTTCTGGGACTTTGCACTACATGAATCAATTTTACTACAAATTTGACAAGAAAGTAGACAATGCATCTTTTCTTTTCTTTTCAGAATTAAATTATTGTTTTAATTGATTACTTACTATTCGCACCATAATGTTGGGGGTGATATAATTTACATGCCTCTTTTTTAAAAAAAGAGTCACTGTATTGTTTTCTTATATCGTAACACTCTTAGTGATGTCATGAGCCAGGTTGGCCACACCCAAAATTGCAACTATCAGAGGTCGTAGGTAGGCATACATTTGTAATTATGTGATTTTATCAACTGAAGAAATGATAATTCAAAGCTATATTTGAGTATGTTAAATGGTAGCCATTCAATGGATACAGGAATTATTACAACCAAGACCTACGCTTAAAATGGAATAGACTCATCTTCTGTTTTGTTTTTTTATCAGTTCAGGAAATGAACATGACACTTAATTTTTACTCTTTATGTTTGCATTCCGTTTTATTTTAAGGGAAAACTTCTCATCATACATGTGACCCCAAAACTTTACCTTTCTTAATTATTTACAGAATAAATGCTGCACAGATTCTTACGAGAAAATAAAACTGAGAAGGTTCTAGCTGCTTCTGTTTGATATTGTACATTTCTGCCTATGCCACTATATTCCAATCAGTTCATTGATTTAAATTATGAAAGTGTGTTTGCAAAAAAAGGTTTTCCAATATGAAGGTCAAGCTGACCTTATCAGAGATAACATGTACCTACCTGCAGACCAACTTTGATCTTCTTTGTAAGAGCACCATTGGGGAATACAGCCTGTACTTGAGGCACCACAGTGGAGCTCAGCATACCACCCTCTAATCCAATGTTACGATTCTCCTGACGAACACGTGTTACAATAGCAAAATAATGGGGGAAATCTGTTGTCATGATTCGGCATATACGTTTAGCCTGTAGCTCCTCCAACTGGTCTAATTCTATAGGAAAAAAAAATAGAGATTGAGAAATAAAGTAATGGTTCCAGTATAAGAGGGCCATCTGCAGTAGTCAGCAATTAAACAGCACACAAAGAACAGAATATGTCGAAAATGATAAAAAAATCCTTACTCCTTTAATAGATTTATGTGAACCCCTGCGGTTTTGTGTAAGAGGAAATACTGTGTATTAGACCATAATATTATAATTAAAAAAGAATTCATCAAACAGAGACTTTAAATCTAACAGCAGAAACCATTTTATATTCATTAAAGTTATTATTTGCATTTTAGAAAATTTTACATTGTTAATACTAAAAAGACAGTATGCGGCAAATATGTCATAATACCAGTTTTCCAACAAATGAAAATATTTACAATTATAATTACAACAGACTTACAATAGACATGCTTCTTACAATACAGAAAGATAAAATATCACAAAGTAAAAATTAACGACACATTGAAATAAAAACATTCAACCATCCTTCACATAATTGAAGACACTAAATCAATAAAGATTGCAAAATTAAAACACGATGTAATAAAAAAAACAAAGTATAAACTGAAACCAAATAAAACAGAAATTACACAAATTAAAAAAGGTCTTATTTCAGCCATATGCAGAAACAGAATTTAACAAAAAAAAAGATATTCAATATTGCTACATGTGTACTGATGCAAGACAGGGTTTGTAAGACCAGGCCTCATACTGGAGACTCAGGGGCAGAAATGTAAAGTATGGAGTCCAAAAAGGTTACCTTTTAAGTAACTAGGTGTCCAATTTTTACAGTTTCCCTATCTCCTGCATGTTATATGTTTCTTAAAACAGGGTGTCCAAATGAGGCAATTGTTCAAAGGACGAGTGGACACCCCTCTGCCTAAGCCCTTGTGGAGACTTTAATGTTAATGCACACATTTACATGCTTCTGTGGTTGTTGCTTACATTATTTGAGTCCTTACATAGAACATGTTAACATCAAAACTATAGTCTATAGTCTGCCTCACTGTATCAACTAACGATCTGCTGTGGACATAGCATTCCCACAGGCTTTAATGTGATGTTTTACACAATCCACATAACCGTTGATTTAACTTAGCTTTAAAATATTATGCATGAAATAAAATTCTGGGGTTTTTTTTTGTTGAAAGATAATAATGTTATGTACTTATGTTTTCAATTTGTATTTCAAAAGTTTTTGCATTTTAAAATAAGGATGGAAGCAATAGCAAGTATAAGACCTAAAAATCGTTGTTAAAGAGTCAACTTCGATCCAACGCAGAAGTGCAAGGTCATTGACACCTGGATAACAGCAGTATGAGTTAGACCTTCCAACCAATCAAAATTGTTACAGACTATTGATTGGAATTTATAATTTAAGGAAGAGATTTGCGAATAAAATGCAGTGTTATTGAGACTTTTATAAAGCTGAAATTAATAACCAAAATAAAATAAGAGAGACAACAAATCATGCTCACTCCACAGACTAGTCTGAGACTGATTTAAACCTTCGAAACTCCCACTGAGTGTTTCATTGACCATCTCCTCCGTAGCCTGCACGGGATGTTCGTACCACGATTCACCATTGTCACTACGGAGGATCACTATCTCTCTCTCCTTTCCTCGAAGCGATGCAAAGTGAGGTACCTCGATAATTACAGGGCTGAAATACACAAAAACAATGTTTAATTTATTATGGTGAATTCCATCAATTGATCTTGTTTGATTAAAACCTCTTCCTCAAAGGTATTTCTCTTACATGATTGATTGATTAGTGTTTTAGGCCATGCGCAAAGGTATTTCTCTTATATGATTGGTTGATTGGTGTTTTAAACCATAATTAAAGGTTATTATCTTATATGATTGATTTATTGGCATTTTGGACTGTGCTCAAATGTATTTCCTTTACATGATGGGGGTGTACTCCAG
The DNA here is from genome assembly GCA_030265115.1 of Mopalia vespertina. Lineage (NCBI taxonomy): Eukaryota > Metazoa > Mollusca > Polyplacophora > Chitonida > Mopaliidae > Mopalia > Mopalia vespertina. The sequence continues at coordinate 1,138,236 of JAQQZZ010000012.1, forward strand.
CAGTAATTCACAATTACACAACAAAAAATTAATCTTCCTAGCTCTAATGCGAAGTACCTAAATCACCTCAAATTTGTCCATAAAATTACTATTTTGGAAGCTATTTAAAAAACTTGGAAAATGTGTCTGAGAGGCAGAAAATTATTTTTTCACTTACACAGCATCAACATTTGTCAGAAAACATAAATTTGTTCGATTACATGCTGTAACATTGTCACAACGAGTCATGGATGAAATTTGAGGTGTTTTAGGGTGAAGACAGCACTTTTATGCTCCAAACAAACTGCTCTTAGCCAGAGGACTTCTCTTATATGACAGTGATATAGTTTTAACAGTAAACCTCATCACATGCTGTTGAGTTTATTTGTGACATATAACTATTCGGCTGGGATAATAATGCTCACAAATGTGGAAAATTCAAAACAGACTGCTGTTATATTGTACACACAGTGATGGTACTTAGCATTAAAAGGGAAGTCATCAGAGGCAATAAATGACAACCCAAAGACATAACATCTTTAAATTTACAAATAAATGTGAAAGAAAATATTACAATAATTAACACAATTTGACTTTCATAAATACATTCTGGTTATATAAAATGTATATATATTTTTTAAATTGTTCTGATTCTATATATATATATTTATGTTTTTAATTGTAGAGATAGTCTATGTTACATAGTTTATTGACTGTCAATTCTGTATAAAAAATCAAATTCAATTGACCATGAAATGAATTCTGGTTTTGAAGCTCAATCAACAGAGTGTTGACCCAGTTCATGCCACAGGTTGAAACTAAGTAGAGAAATGCGCATTTTTGTTTTCACATTTATATAATGTATAAAGCAAAAACAATAGAGCTATTGTTGGAATGAATACAAACAGTTAGATGAGTAAGCTGTTACTAATTTAATAAAGAAAGATATTTGTACAATGTACCCGGTGAAATTTATATCAGGTGCATTTATATGAAATTTATAATATCATAACCAAAATAAGATATACCTATCATTTAAAGCTGTGAGTAACAGGGCTCTAAATTGTACCCAAATCACAACAGTAAAAGCTATGCCCAAATTTCATGTACTCAAAAATTTTTTAAAAAATGTCTCTTAATGCATTTGCGAATGTTATATCGTTTGTGAGTCCTGACGGCGCCTGAACAAACTTTATTCATGGGCTGTAACCTACCATTGAAAAAAAAAAGGTCAAGATACTAGTATGAGTGAAAGACTTACCCTAGAAATTTGGTTGCAACTGGTCCCATTTCGAGGATTCGGCTGGCAAGGGCCTCACCCTCCATCAAAGGAGGGGGGTTAGTCAGCTTCTCTTTCTTCACTAGTTTACAGGTCACTCGGGTGGGCATGGAAGCCTTGCGTGGGGGGATGATAACCCGAATCCCAGAGTGACGACATCCTCGCATTGCACCGCCTCGGGCATCTACCATGAAACTGACCAGGAAGCTGTGCCAAGTAATCGTCATGGTCAAGGTCAGTAAAATATCACAGTGCAAAATCAAATTAAATGCTGAATATAAATATAGAAAATTCTATGATCCACAAGACCAGGTGTATGGTATTTCATGCAAAGTGCTTTTCCCAATTTAAGATCCTGCAGTCTGATTTCAAAACAGTTGAGTAAGCAATAAAGGTGGCCACCAGATCCCTGACTAGTACACTATGTACTTCAACTTCTCACATGTGTTTCCTAATCAACTCTCAGCAACAGTTACTATTGAGGAACATTTCACATGGTCAGTAATCCACAGACACGCTGGTGAACACATACACTAACTAACAGGCCCTGTTTAACACTGATCAGGCCTACAACCCAGATGGTATTAAACATAACATTGCCTGCAGGACAGCAAGGTGAAGGTTATGAACTAGCAGGAAGGAGTGTTTAGCTGTCAGCTTGTATGTTATGTCTGTGACTACACATGTACACTCAGGTAAAGGCCTTCCAAAAACAATGCTCTATGTTTATATGTACGCATAACTTGTTTGTGGGTAAAGTTAGGTCCTAATGCACCTTCCACAACTGCTACCATTAATATAGTCACTTTGTATTGAAGTAATATATCACTAGAACAGTGACTTTCCACTCAATGCTTCAACTTCAATCTGCAAAATGTTCTACATTTTTAACCACTTTGAAAGGACTGTAATAGCCCTGTTTGAAAACAAGCTCTTAAGTACTAGCTATTGAGCCACACTCCAGAAAAATGTACGTATTTCATAGTCCATTCTATATCCAGTGGTACACCTTTGCCAACCTTTTTTCTAAGATTGGCAAAACAACTGAGAGGTACTTAGCCTTGAACTCAATCTCGACCTTTTTAAGTGTGTTGGTTATCAGTCTTAGCTTGGGAGGGCAACATGCCACAACTGGTCTCTTGTTTTTGAAAACAAAAGAGCATATCTTGACCTAATTACTGAGAATACATTCGTGAAACTTCACATTTTAAGTTTTCATGAAGAGATTCTGAAAGTTCCTCTGAGGAAAGAAGACAATACATGTACATGTCGGTTGAGGAGACGTTATGATGACAGAGACTTTGATCGTGGTTTTTTTGTTGTATCTCTGGCTTCTAACTGTGCCCTGGGATGAGTATATACAGTATTATATAAGTCCCAGCTGTGCCCAACTGTAATGTCAATGGATATGTGGATTTTAGCACATATTCTTTTCCATTAGTCTTATTTAACAAGACATCCTATGCAAACAATTTTGATGCCAATGCCAATAACTTCACACAGGAGGGAGAGAGATGAGAATTGGTTTTAGAATCAGTCTGATAAATGAGAAACAGCTCATCTGATAGGATTCCTGGTCGACTGCTGGAAGATTGACTGGTCAGCGTGACCCATAGCTTGTATAAGCTTATAGAGCTTAGAGAAAATCAATTATGACACAGTAAAAACAGCAATGGAAAATTTCAGCCAAGACAGTGATATTTGATCTGAATTCACAAAATATAAAATTACTTTTTATGAACTCTATAAAGCCGATGAACTTAGAGTCTGAGCTTCAGATTGACTTGTTCCTATGTATAAAGCAATTACTCAACTGTGTCATAATGCAATGGCATATTTCCAACTAAAAGTTTTTTCACGCTTCGATTATAATTTTTGCAATGCGATCCGAGATTCCAATCTTTTTTGCTTGGATAATTCTTTGAATAAATTGGCAATTTATTTGATACCGGGATCCTAGATTATATTATGAAGAAAAGTTCTGAATTTGTACAAAACAGGGATTTCAATCTTCTTGCTTGGATATTTTTTTTTTATAAATAGGTTTATCGTGAACCAATTTATTGGTATTAATTTAATACCAGAAATCCAAGATACATTATGAACTAAAAGTTTGAATATGAACAAACCCAATCTCAAAGACTATATTAAAGAATTGCCACATATTGATTAAGGGAGGAAATTCTCTCTAGCTTAACGGCTCATTATGTTCTGTGATTTGTTCTCCAAGATAATGTTTATGCTGTACATCAGTGTATGTTACCAAACAAACAGTTTCCCATCTTGCAACTCAATACTCTACTGTCTTTGTTCTAAGGCCTCAAGGGTATTTAACTTGGGTCAGATTGTCAGCTGTTCATATAAAGCCATAGGCAGGGGGGATTGGGGGGGGGGGGGGGGGGGGGGGAA
>JAQQZZ010000012.1:1142002-1162605 GCA_030265115.1 Mopalia vespertina
GAACCATTTCTAAGTCTTTAAAATAACTTTTAAAGTAGCCATATTATGGACGAAATTGGAGGTGATTTAGGGTATTCATAAATTCAAAATAACTAGGATGTCAAATAATTTTATTTTTTTTACAGCTGATCTTTATTAGTTTTTCGTTTTTCAGATCACACATCATAAGTATAGAATCTGACATTGGCAATGTAGCCTCATATAGACATATACCTACATGTATATAACCAACTTATGTGGCATAAGACATAATCAGAGATTAGTTTTCACAATAATAAAAAAAATATTGACAGAGACATCAAATAAATTTATGCAACTTCAATATTTGTTTTATGTTTCTGTGTTTAACTGGTAGTTTAGGGTTTTCACAAAATTGGTGAATGGAACAACCCTTTGTCACCAGCAACAAACAAAGACAAGATATAGGGCTGGCACAGGGCAAAATACCTGGCACAGAAAGATGTAGTTCTCAAATTTATAGTGCTAGTTACAACAATAGATCAGCTGTGTATTGTTATTTACCTGTGACAGGTAGGCAAATAATTTATATTTAACTGTCGTTAGATATTAGCAAACTTGCATAACATGCATGGAAACAGCAGATACAGAGTGTTTTTGTTTTGATAACCAACTATAATGTACCAATATGTGTTTTCAGCACACACCAACAGCCATCAGAGTGCACATAGACATTAAGTTCAGTGACCCTGTGTTTTGTAAGGGTGTCAGACTTTAATATGCAGATCATGAAGTGACTGAAATATGCATAAACAGTCACTTCCTCAAAAAGAACAAAATTGCTACACGTACATGCTACAGCGGAGCATTGCCGATGTCATATACTTCACACATACACAGTTTAAGTAAAGCCACAGCATGTAATTTCATGACAAAAGAGAAACCCAAGTGCTCTTTCTAAGAATGTGGTGGTTTATAGGACACTGCTTCATGCTGCCTGAAGGAAACAACACAACATAATCCATGACAACTGTGTGACCCCGCATGCTACATACATCAGAACACTGAATGTGCTTTTCTTGTCATTTAACACAAATCGAAATGAAATATTGACATAAAATTGAAGGCAAAAAATCCTGATATAGGACACAGCATTGATTCTGCTTTTTATAAAACAATAACACTGATCAATGAAAACTAATTTAAACAGATTCTTTAAGGAATAACATAAACTTGTAACGCTTTTGTTAGAAAAAACATTTTCTGGTAGGGTAAAGTTACTTATATGCTGGATTTTTTAGTTTATTTTGATACCAGGTCTTGTGGGAAGTACACAAAAGACCTTTTTCATAAAGTCTGTACAGTAAAACATTTCCATTTGGTTTTTTTCTTCAGTCAAGCAATCATCAAACAGACACTTTAAGATAAAACAGACTGAACTTGATAAATAACATCATAAAGTCAAACACAAATAAGACAGAACAAGGTGTGTAGATAATATTTAAATTTCTATCCACCATTTTATATAACTTTTGTAATCGTTTTAAATTTATCCATGATATATTATGAAACATTTTTTTCATAAAGGTACTCACCCTGAGTAGATTGGCATACGGTCAATGGCCACATTGTCGGGATCAAAACTGGTGTTGAAGGAGGAGCCACTATAAGAGCTGTAACGTGAATCTTCGGCCATCTTGGATTCTCCCAGAGTACGACCACCAGGGGCAGAGCCCTGCAATGAAGCGTAGGCTGGAGGTGCCATGTGGGCCTCAATGAAGTCAGATTGCATCGCCTGTAAAATCAACAAATCATCACACCCCTCAGCATTCTATATCTGTGTATTTGGGATTACAACCTTTGCTTTAATACACAAGGCTAAAAATTACATTTTGCTTACAGGTTCAACGTTTTTCTAATTTACAGATATTAATTTTGTATTTTCATAATGGCTCCCCTTCAGGAACAAACTTCCTTTTATTTTTGTGTAGTTGTCATCAGAAGGAGTCTCTAATAATAATATTTCTTACACAATTCAAAGAGCAGACCTGCTCTGAAGAACAAATCAGTCTGAAAAGAAAGAACACTGAACAAACCACCAACTTGACGATTTAATGTAACAAGACTCTTATAACTTTAGTTTAATAGGACCCATTAAAATCCACACATGCCATGCAGGAACATTTTACATTGTAGCAAACACAAAATCAACACAATCAATTAATCCCTTGTTTAGGACAACATTCAATTTCTGTTTTTTAAATGCTGGAATTTAAAACAATTTGTTTGTTTGTACTTTTGAACAGAGATTCACTTATTTGTGTGATAAGTCTAATATCTTAAGTTATTTAAAGAAAAAAACAACAATCACTGCATTATATATATATGTCCACAGACACAAAATTTAAAAATGCAAGTAATTTGGAACAGAGACTTAGTCATATAATTTGTGTATACCTTTCTGATGGGAATTGAGTCATCAGGTAAATATTTGTAGTCTTCGTTAAAATTGCCTGAGTATGTGTCACGGAGTTCCCCTTGATAGATAACACCTCGTCCATAAAGGGGACTCGAGACACCAAATTCAGACTCTCTGTAAATAGGTGCTTCCCCATTGCCGTTACGGAGTGATCTACGGTTATCGTCTCTAGTCATATTATCTCCTTTCTGGTGTGCGACAAGGTGCAAAATAAAAGGCAAATCAAAACAAAAACCAAATAAAAAAGAAACAACAGATATACAGACAATGCAGTGTTTTTTTAAGAGTTTAGGGCCAGTTTCAGGTAAACACAGTTATGAACACAGCGGTGTGTCATATCCTTGTTTTGATGAAACTATCCCTTGGTGAATACAACATTTAACTGTCAGAAATTAAGAATAATACAGCTTATAGCATAAACATACATGCCAAGTAATACATATACATTGTACATACAAGAAGAAGACACAGTAAAATACATTGCAACATTCAAACAAATAACAAGCATTTTATAGAAACCTTTAAAACTAATAGAAACAAGATAAACATGCAAAGGTTGAAATAAAATTTTACGTAAAATCATTGGCGAATTCAATAATTAATAATTCCTTTTTCCGGACAAACAAGAAACGTTCAAATTACTTTACGGCATTTGGCAAATCACACTAAATTTGGCTCATCACTTATCATAGCTCTTCTGTTCGTTTTGAAGTAATAACATTTAAGGTTATTTATGTGTTTTCTGACAAAACCAAATGATTCAAAACTGAAAAATCTGTCTCACAGACACAATTTTAAGTTTCAAAATAAAACAGCTTCCAAAGTGGCAAAGTCTAGATGACATTTAGGGAGATTTTGGGCTATTTCACTCGTATGTGAAAAAAATAAACCTCATAATAACTGGACACAAATAAAATACAGGACAGGTTTGTCAACTTTGAATCAAACTTAGATTTCTGACAACACATCATGCAAAACAGCTTAAACAATTTTTAATTCAACACTCAATTGAAATATTGACCATTTGAATTATTCCAGATGTAAATGAAAGAGAACCACAAAACTTTAACAAAAGAACATTCAACCTCTGGGAAGGGTGGGATAAGATGTATATTTCAAGGCAATAGTATTGTGCAGTCTCATTTTTTCAACAATTTATTAACGTACAAGAAGTTTCTTTCATTTTCGGACAGGTGGACAAAATTCTAATTGATCATGCCCATGAAGCCTTTAAGAAAGCAGACCATATGTTCCCGTTCAATGCCAATGCTGAAGCCTGCTATATCGTTCGGCCGTAGTATTTGTTACCTTTTTAAAACCGGATTCATCATGGAGATATCTAAACTCATCATCGTATTCTAAATCATCTGCAGGTCTGATTTCTAGTTCAACACTCTGTCCATTTCTCATATCTTTCTCAAGGGTGGAATAATCAGACGCAAAAACGCTGTCCCTGCCCATTGTTCCCTCTCGACTACTATCTAATGGCATCGAGGAATAGTCTGACGAAAAGAGACTTTCCCTGCCAAGAGTACTGTCATGGGTATCGGATAAGTCCTATACAATGGGGAAAATGGTCAACAAAACATGCAAAAATCAGAACTGAAAGCAAAATAACTGAGCAGGAAACTTGATCATTGGTGATGAAAAGTATGCATTTCACCTTTCTAATGATCAAATCTTCTGACAGTCACAAAAATCTCACGAAATAGTCAACATTGATAGGAACATTTCTAGGCCGAGGTTGATAGAAGTCTCATTAGGGACCTGAGTATAGGCACTCAAATTCTATAAAAACTCAATTTTAGCCGATAAAAAAATCCCCTTGTCCATTACAATTTATTGATCCGTTATCAAAATAAAATTTTAGTCAGAGCTTATATCTAAAATTCAAGTCATGATGTTTCAAGACCCAATTAAGGTACACATTATGTGACATCAAAGGACAGCTAAATTGCTTTTTTTATTCAATAATGGTAAATTGACTTTGATTCAACAAGGCTGTTCCTATCAATGTCCACAAAACAAAAGAATAGCTACGATTGTTAACGAAATAATATGAACATATAAACTCTAGAACTAAAATGCCAAAATTACATGTGACAAAACGGAAAGAAATTAACATTTAACTAATCTACATATTAAAATACTACGGTCTGGTGTCTATAGGCCTTTGTTACAATTGTAGCAAATTTAACACTTGTGAGGCACAAAACATTATTTTATTGCAAATTGTAACTTTATCCATTAGATAAATCTTGTGTTCAACTTTCTGGTTTTATTCATGTTTGGTGTGACCTACAGAATAACCTAGTGGTGCTGATTTATAGCCTATCTAATAATATGAATTGTTTGTTTGATTAGGGTTTAACGCAGCGCTTAATGTTATTTCACTCATATGAGAGCATGCCATGCCAATAGTTGAAGGAAACCAACTTCGATAGGTAACAAAGACAAGGCAGGACAACCATCAAGATGTTATACAAAGACATTCTAAGCAGATAGGCTTCCTGTTGCCCCTAACAGGACCAGGGCAACAAGAAGCTCCATCCCAAACAACCACTCTAATAATGTGTAAACTTGATCAACAAAGATCAGTCCACTTAGGTAATAAAGCAGTGTGTATGTGATGAAAATTGTGCTGCCATTGACACTCTCCACACAGTGAGATGTTATTTGATTAATAGCATTATGATCACAAAGAAAACTTTCACGACTGCACTACTTTCTTTTCTTCACAAAAATGATGTGCTTGGGTTATTTATTAACGACTTTGCATGGTGTTCAAAATGTCATTCAATATTCATTTAGGAGGTGTAGTTGAAATAAAGCAAATGGGGCTTCTAGCTATTCCTGATTAAACTTTCTCAAACACTGATTGTTTTGATGACATAACAGGTAAGAAAAGTTTAAATATATCCGTGAGGTACACATTGGCTCAAAATGGCCACAATTGACTCATATGGTCATAAAGACGTGGTCACTTGATTTTGTCTAAACCTACATGTAGTAATCATGTACCATGAAGCTTAAAAATGAATAATTGTCTATGCATGGAAAAAGTGAATGCTAATTTCTGAATCATGCTAAAATTTACCACTTGTGGGACTCCATTTTGCTGCAAAGTTAGAAAGAAATTCTAATTGACAATACTGAGAATTGTTGTATTTTAATTTCACTTTTTACATAAATTAATATCTTAATAGAGTTTACAACAAAAAGACTATATCAATATTGTAACAAACAGTTACATGAATAATAGAAACACTTTACACGAAAGCAAGCAGTGAGTAGGATAATTAAAATGATAACCCAAACTAGATATCACCAGTGTTCCGATTTACCCAAATATTGGAATAAAAACAATAGTGATAAATTCATGGCTAATTGTGATAATGTTGAATGAAAGAATGTGACTGATTTGTATGCGTCATGTGGCCTTACCCGACTACGGGGAGATAAGGTGTCGCCAGTGCAGTAACGCATTTCTGATTCGTAATCGGGCGACTTCTCCAAGTATGATGGGTACTCCAGGGAGGCGCCAATGTCGCTTTTCATGCGACGGCGCGAATCTTCCGTTTTGGCTCTCATTTGAATCTCGTCCCCCTATAAGTTCACAAATAAAACAACACCAACACTTTAGCATGCACGTCCATGCAGGAGATTAGCGTAACCACACAACTGGACAATTGAGGAACCTTTAATTCAGTCAACACAACTTAATGGGTTACAATCAAGCCACTGGACACAGCAAGTAAACAAAACGCATAAACGTTATTAAAGAATTAATATTGACAGTGGATTATGTCATACAGAAGGTATAGGGAGAAAGCAGTATTGTCATGGTCAACACATTAAAGTCAAAATGAGCCAAAAGTAGTACAAGAGAAGTGTAACTCTGAAGAACAAAAGACTCATTTTTACCGCAATATTTCGGTAATTTATTTTGCAATCAGGATGAGCCAACAAGTCAATGGCATATTGGCACCATAGTGGTTGAGCGTACAAGAAGGGTTGCTCAAGCTCAATCAGCCACATGATACAGGGCAATGGTAGAGTGATCTGATCAACTCATAGTCCTGGGACAGTCTCATTTACAAGAAAATACTCCAAAACACCAAGTCATTATAGTCATAGCTTAGCAATCTTTAAAAAGATACTTTGGCACCATTTTGTTTTTTTTTGTTGCAAAGTTTGGTAAGTCCTACATATGAACTTTTCAACCAACTCAAGCTGATAAGAGTTGCTTTGATTGGCTGCCTTGATTCTATTGATAAGAAATAATGGTTGTGTTGAACACAGAACAGTGATGACAACAAATGGTGCCTCACATTTAGTGCATGTGAATATGTGCATACTTAGCATAACACATTAGAAAATTGTTCTCTTGTCAATATGTTTGAAGGACAAAGGTAGTTACAATTGACATAACTTCCATATGAAATTAAATTAACATGGATTTCACAGTTTGTTCCACAGATTTTAGCTACCGGGTTAACTTGGTATTCATGAAATCCTTATTTTTTTTGTATTCTAAAACCACAGCTTAATTCCTTAACTCTCTGCAAATACATGATATCTTTCTACCTACTTCTTGTACCCAGGAGGCCAAGACAATTATAAATATTAAATTGTCTTTATAAACTGTTGATTCCACAATTGTTTAGTTTTATACTAAAAATTTAGATTGCATTTGTTGTGTACATAATGGATACATATTTCTTTATGTTTCACAGAAGTTACAGAGGGAATTGAATAAAGCCTTAAAAGCAAATTGTACTCAATCATGCCATTACAATTTTCTGTTTGACAGGAGAAACCAAAGTGAAACTGAAAGTAGTGTTTTCACAAGACAGTGGCTTTGAAACATCTCTCACCTTGCTTGGGTCGTGCTCCAGATGGGCTGTTATATAATCTCCTTTCTCCACTGATAAAGAATCTTCACCTGGAGGAAATTCAAAATTCAATTACTAAAGTGGAACAGTTTGTTAACATAGTCATATCTAACAAATGTATGCATAATTTAAAAATGCACATATATAGATATATATATATATAACAATTTCAAAAGGATGTGCAATTTTGAAAACAGCAAAAGTATTATATAACATGTACTAAAATAATTCATTATTGTATTTTACAACATAAATAATATATATATAATAAAAAAAAAATTCTGCATAATTAAAACAACTAAAAACTCTTTGGTATGATTATGTTAAGTAAAAATTTTAAAGAGAAGGAGAAAAGTACTAGTCAGTAGAGATGAGTTGAACTAAGTCATCATCTCAATAATTCTTCTTGAATGACAAACAGCCAAATAAAAACAATTTTACATGTACAATAGACTGATAGAAATGATAAAATATCACAACAAAAACCATTTCTCCAATAATCGGTGCAGATTTTGTCGCAGTACTAAGTGTGAATGTCTTGTCTGCTCGAGACAAAACCCATGCCAACGTGCTGTTACCATGCCAACTAAAATTATCAATTTTCCCAGTTTTTATCGATCAGAGCTCAATGCTTGTTCTTTATCAGGACACCTTGACCTGAAGTACTTAACTTATCAAGTTTGGCATTTACGCAGGTTCCTTTAAAAGTACATCCCAGGTAAAAGTAACTGAAATTGTTCTGTTTTCCTCTTCTTTTTAACAGTGGTTCAGTATCCATGGAAACAGTTCATTTTATCATATTTATGTACTGTATATAAGGCCAGATTCCTTAACGATAGCTTCTTTTATTAATGTAAAATACTGTACCATTAAAACACAAATCATATCTCACTCTTCTCAATCTAAATCATCAACTTAAACTTTTACAAAAAAACAGAAATTACTAAATAAGTCAGCATGCTTTTAACTAAAAATCAAAGAAAAAGCCACTGGTAACTATTGTTTCATGCTCTTGCTGCTAAAACAAATCTACAGCTATTGAAATACCAGATCCGGATATTCTTGGGTTTTTTAATCTTCATTTAAACAAATATGTTCAAAGTAACCAAACGTGCAGAAATATAAAACCACTCAACACATGTGTGTGCTCTACAACATCCCCACCCTTACTCCCCTTAAAATCAGAGAAAAAGAAAAAGAAAACTGATGACCAGTGAGTCACACACAAAAAAACACTGATGTCTGAAACTGAAAGATAAAACAATTAAAACTGACCAACCAACACAACGACACACTGAAGAAAACATATGAAATGGTGAGAATGTATAATGGAGTGAGCATGCTGATGGGTGTGCTGAAACGATAGTACACGATGCCACTCTAGCCAGACAACTGACTTACGGGTCGGGAGTCTCTGTCCTTCATAATATGGTAGGTAAACATGTTGTTCAGATAAAGGTTTCCCAAATAATGGTGACTGGGGCATAAAATCATCACCTGGATTGGCAGAATAATAATAATAATATTGCACCTAATACACACACAAAATTATCGAGGGGAAATCATATTCTTTTGAAAACTTTGTCTTTTCCATCATCCAGCTTTTGTTGTTATTGTTCAGCATTTAAATGTCTGTACCCAGGGGTAGAAATTTATGTACATTTTTAGGGCATGCCCGGTTAAAGTTGAGATTGTCCTGTAAAGTTTCCTAGAATCTAACATTATGTTATATGACCCGCTGGACAAAATTGGAAAATTTCTGACAAAATATTTTTAACTTTTCAGCTGTGTGACAGACTACAGTGTATATGTTAAATCTGTACAGAACAGAATCTAGAAATCACAAAATCATTTTCTTATCATTGTTTAATATGAACTAAAAAGTAGTAAGAGGGACAGGAAATGTTGCCAATATTTAAACAGGATAGGACACACAAAATGATTCACTGATAGTTTTACTGTGTCGTACAGAATATCACAATATCAACATATAAGATCAGCCTATAATTATGAACATAGGTCTTCATTAGTTTTATACTTAATACTGTGGCCTTTTTGTTGTACATGCTGAAGTGATTAACTATTAATTAACATCATAGTTGTTTACACTCACAATTTTAAATTGTATCAGAAAGGTCACAGGTTGAAATCAATTAATGGTCACACAGAATTCTTATTAATCCATAAAATGATCAATGGTTTGTAATTTTAAAACATAATTTACCACTGAAATACTATTTGATCATACACAACCAGCAATGATTGAGCCATCAAGTTTACTGGTCTGGGACTGGGAGACCACTGCAAACTTACATCAATGTTATAAGTGTCACAGCACTTTGTGATTGTGCATCAAATTATTATTATTATATTGTTACTTCAAGATAAAAACCACACACATTTACTTCGACAACAGCTAAATTTACAGTCAATGTATTTTTGTTAAATAACAAAAACAGAAACAAATGTATTAGGTGAGCACTAAATTATTAGTTATAACTTGAGGTAGTTGTCAAGTTCTGTTGCATTATCACATGTGTAGTGTCCTGTTAGATAAAGTGTACCTTCAAAGAGGCCATCAACTGTGTCAGGAAAAAAATTCTTACGTTTGCGCAAACGAATCGCTATATAGGATGAGGGAATATGAAAAATATTGGTATTTTCAAATAACTACTAATAAAATGTTATTTGTTTTACTTATTAAATCCAGGTGCTGTGTAGTAAACAGGCAACAATAACATGGACAATTCAATTTGTTCCAATCAATATAATAAAAGATCTATAATATTGTTAATATGCAAAAAAGATTGAAAAAATTCACAATGATGCACAATGGAGTACACAATGGCGAGATTAAATGCAGATAAAAATACATGTAGTAAATCACCCAATGGAATGCCTGGCCAATGTTATGATAAATGTTGTACTCCTAAATTCTGCTGGAGTTTTGAGCAGGTAATGAATCCAATATGCCAGCATTTTCTCCTCACCATGCACCATAGTTTATAACGATAGGCTACACCACAAAGCTTCGTCTAGCATCGCTTTCTAGGCGCACATGCCCCCTTTTCTACAGCGCTATATCCTTATCATTACATAGGGCGATATGAATGCTATGGATAACGACTTCAAAAATTCTTACAATGGTTTCTTTATTCATATGATCAGTGTTTATTGTTGTACTCAAGCATATTAACGTATATGACGGCTTTGCATTGCTGATGTTTGGTGGTTAAACTTGAGAAGAAACCCAGTTAAAAACACCCAGCTGGATCACCAAACCTTTCCTTTAATGCGTCTGGTCGAAAGGCAGCTTTAAACCAACAAGCGCTACACTGAACGTGGTTCAGTGTACTCAATACAACCTTCTGATGGTTTACACAATGGATATATATCCTTTCACAAATGTGTCCAATGTATTCTTTTCTTGTTTGTAGGTGCACAAACCAAAAATTGACGAACTGATGAAGTTTAGCACGAGTGTAGGTACATGTAGCTATTAGTACATGTTGGTTGATGATGTTTCTTTGTTTGTTTGATTGGGGTTCAAAGTCATGTAGGTTCCTGATCCATTGCTTATAAAGTGTTAACTGGACAGACATGTGATTAATCAGGGTGGGATGCTTCACAAGGCATCTCATATACAACTATTCCAGTGTTTGATTCAATGGCAAACATTTGATAGCCAGAAGGAATCACGATCCAGAGAGTAAAATAACTGTAAGTATCAATCAAATTAAGCAAACACAGCCGATAATGGAAACCTTGAGAGTAAAACCAAGTAATTTCCAGAAGAAGTTATCCATAAACATTATAAAGCCTTAAACACTCTACTAAACATGGAGCCTGGTTTTTTCAGTAGTCTTAATATACTAATGACAAGTAACCATGAAGCATTCTACGAGATCCCAATCTATTGTCACCTTGAGATAACCTGGACAGTGTGGACCACCTACTCCTATCTGTAATTTAGTTTCAGTTATTTAGTTTTAACCCTTATACATGTAGCATGAACGATTAAAATTAACATTTTTGGTATACGTAAATTTAAACAAGAAATTTACTGTTTACTTAAGACTTTCAAGCTGATATTCTATAAACAATCTATCATTTTCTTTGAGACCCAATCCTAAGAGAATAAAAGATCCAATTCCAATGTAAATAAATATCTGAACAACTACTTATATAATGCGAAAGTTTTTTAAATGTCTTTGCATGGAATAATTTCTTTTTTAACAAATTGTTTATGCCCATTTCCATTTTAAAAGATTTACAATGCACATTTACATTTTTTTTGCTTTCTTTATAAAATGCATAACAAATTCATTAGGCAGTAGCATTCAAGAACCTGTGAATAAATGTTTAGAAAGTAAACAATACAGAGATATTGAAATTTACCTCCTTCATCCTCGGAATCGGACAGTAATGTTTCCTGCATTGTTTCAGGGGAGACAACTTTGTATTTATCTTCAGACGTGGGGACTGTATCCGTAACCTCGGTAACATTCTTCAGTACTTCAACCACAGAGATGTAGCCAAGTTTCTGGGCGATGGACAATGGTGTCTGTCCAGTCTAAATTAACATATATAAAAAAAAACCAGTGAAATAGACATCAACAACTGTAGATAAAATTGTAAATACCACAGATGGCATTAGTCCTCCCGTTAGTTTGGGATAACACTTGCTTGAACAAATTGAAGATCAGACATTTTTTCAGGCCGAGATCCATCATAGAACGAACCTACGTCACACAGAGTAAAGCACCAAATTACCAGCTATAAATGCCAACCTCCTAGAACATTCACACAACTGGCCCTCTACAAAATAGAAGGTTATTTGACTGGAGTCTAGGTAGCAGACATTCACTACCCTGCTGATAGGAGAATGCAACATGTCCCAAAGCTAAAAGAAATGAAGTAAAGTTTGTGTCGTTCAGAAAGTACGATTCCTGGTCAGGTCTCAGTTTTAAAAAATGTCTGTACTAGAATCTGTTCCAACCAAGGAAATATTATCCCCAAAAAATGAAAATACTATTAATAGTCACTCTTTAAACTCTTTTTTTTGTTATTTTATTTCAGGTTTACATAACATGGTTTGCAAAACTGTGGATACAACAATAACAATGCATACAATTCAATCTTAAAATTGCAGATAGATTAAAATTGTAACTTACATTGGTGACAGCATTTGGTGAGGCCTTGTGTTTAAGAAGTTCTGAGACCACCATGACATGGCCTTGTTGAGCAGCCTGGTGGAGAGGGGTGTATCCCAGCTGTTAACAAACAATGTCACATTATAGAGCAGTGTAACACACATTATACACAAATA
This sequence comes from Mopalia vespertina, assembly GCA_030265115.1. Taxonomy (NCBI): domain Eukaryota; kingdom Metazoa; phylum Mollusca; class Polyplacophora; order Chitonida; family Mopaliidae; genus Mopalia; species Mopalia vespertina. Next base: position 1,154,664 of record JAQQZZ010000012.1, read on the forward strand.
GTCAGTGTGAAGAAGTTTTATTGAATGAAGGAGCATAAATACTGAGGGCAGATAACATAGAAGCAATGCCTCACCTCGAGAAAAGATTAGACAAAGGTAGAATGAAAGCTTAAGAAAATTTTGTTGGCTATTTTCTATACTTTATTCAATGATTTTAGTATTCTGGTGGATAATAAAACAGACTTGAAATCAAACCTAAAATGATACCAACAAAGTAGTTCTGAAACATTATATATCCCTAGATTTTAGAGAGAATGGTGACAATAAAGGTGTGAACTAGAAACAGTGAAGAGATGTATTATAGGAAGGCTAGATAGGAGGGAAATGAGAAGAAGAATACATGTAAGATAGCAGATGCTAGTTCCGCATATTTGTGGTCCCTGTACAGGTAAATATCTGCTCTCAGCTCAAATCATGGTTATAACGTCACCACCCATGCTGCTTTAGCAACAAAAACCTACCCTTTCTTTACTAACTGAGCCCTAGACAAGAAGAAGTAGCCATAAAATCGTGATTAATTAACCTGTTTGACTGTTTGGTGTTTAATGTTTCAGTTCATTTCACTAATAGAACAGCAGTCTAATTAGGTAACAATAATTAACAGGTGTTTAATACCAAGGCTATTTCACTATTATGATGTACTCCAACAATTAATAGCCACATTATCAAACACATCTACTGGAAAATAATGTTCCTCAAGCACTAAGTAAAGACATTTTGGGCTTCGATAAGAAGGCCCTTTCAGAAAAAGGTCAATTTATATTGCGAAATCGCTACTTCTCTGGAATATCAGTCCCAATATGTCTGCAAGTCACTTGTGACATTGAGCCAGCCACTTCTTGCTATAAGGCCCTGTTCTGAGTGGCTGTGCCCAACAAGAAAGCAGACAGACCAATTACAAAAATTTGGAATCTCTACCCTCAGCTTATCCGTAATGGTATTAGTTAATTCAAATTTGGAAAGTTCCAAACAAGCAATTATAGCTATAAAGAAGTTAATGGAATATTTTTCATAAGCTTTTTCCAAAATACCTTGAAGATAAATTAAATATAAAATATTGTTGTTATTTACCTTGGTTGTAGAACTGACTGACGCATCATGATCCAATAGATATCTCACCATATTACTCTGACCGAAATGAGAAGATGTGTGCAGAGGGGTGTAACCAGCCTAATAGAACAGCAATGAAGAAACTTTTAGTACAATACATGTAGGTGATCATAAAAAACACAGCTTGTATAATATTGCATATTATACCTCCAAAAATCGAATTTAAACGAGCTAAAATAAAGCAAAAAATCATCTTCAAAATGTTAAGGGTAAAGGTTAATAGACTTTAATACAAAATTCTCAATACAAAGTTTAATAAAGTAGAGTAAACTCATCAGTGGGAATAATGCTACAAAGTTTAATGTAATGGTTTTTTTGTATGGCATGTCATGCCACACTTCCCTTATTCAACAACAACCATATGGGTGAAAGAATGTTCTATGAGCCATAGGGGCAATCAGTTTCATAAGGCAGATCTCATCTACAACCAGTGTGGTGTATTGTAAGACATTTTTTACTGTATACCACACACTCACTAACTGGTCCAATATTTAGACAGAAAACATCACAGGCACACAAATACAACAGGTTTTGTTGAAAAAAAAACTAAAAAAACGAGCACAACATTACCTTGGTTTGTGGATCAACAAGACTGCCATACTTGACAAGACATTCAGCCACATTTACACGGTCTTCCTGTGCTGCCAGGTGGAGTGGGGTTAAACCATTCTGTTAAGAAAAAACAATTGTAACATATTTAATGTATAAGCTGTCACATTCAGCCATATTAACATGATCTTCCTGTGCTGACAGGTGGAGTGGGGTTAAACCGTTCTGTTGTGAATTTACAATTATACTGTATCATAAGATGTCAAATGCAACTGGCCACCTGTTGTGATTAATTTCAATCAGCTTCTAGAGTAAAATCTAATTATTAATAATGATTATTAACTCTAACTTCCTAGTATTTGAAAGATTATTACAAGTCACTTGAAATACAGATACCTGTGCCTTGGCGTTAACATCGGCTTTATGTTCCAGTAATAGAGACACCATGTCTGTGTGTCCTTCCTGGGAGGCAAGATGGAGTGGCGTAAATCCATTCTGGTGGCAAAGACAACAAAATAAGTAAAGTTAATTAATAACAGAAAAAATGATTGACTGATTTTAAACATTGTGAAATGTAAATGACTTATGTAACTATAAACTGTGAAGTGTTTTGTTGTCTATGTAAAATGACAAAAAGACAACTTGACTGTGCTCATAACATATTGCTTGAATGCATTAACCATTATCATAATTTGATACATTGTTCCAAATTTGAATAATGAATACAATTTTAGCTGTCAATAATATATCCCCACAAATCAAGAACTTGCATGAGTAACTATTGTCACTGTCCTACATAGAAGAAGCTGATATCCATACAAAAGCCATCTGTAATTCCATTTAAACTAAAACTTCCAAACTTGAACTTACCTTTGATTCTGCGTCTGGTTTTGCGCCATATTCCAACAGAGTTGTGGCAATGTCCATTTCATTCTTCTTGGCAGCAATATGTAATGGGGTGTAACCATTCTAACAAAGACACAAACGTCACAATAAACAAGCAATAAGTTTTATTTGTTTCTTTGTTTGATTGGTAAATTATATAAAAACAAATGCTGGAAATCTACTTTAGTTTTTTGGTTCAAATTTAAATATCAAGTAAAACCATGCCATACCTTGGCAGTGGAATGTGGTGAAGCTCCGTTCTCCAGTAATAAAACAGCCACATTAGAATGGTTATAGTGAGTAGCAACATGGAGTGGAGTCAGACCATTCTTCCCTTGAACATCAGGGTTAGCTTCTTTCTGCAGCAATAGGCGGGCCACTTTGATGTTACCGTACTTAGCAGCAATGTGGAGTGGTGTAAATCCTTTCTGTAAATCAAAATAGAAATAGACCAGTTTAGTTTTTTAATTTATTAATAATTGACTGTTTGCTACCTAAAGCAATGTTCAGGAGTGTTTCACTTACAAGAGCTGATGGTGGAATACTCTAATATAAGACATGAAGCATCTCACTGCATTGGACAAAACAATGATCCCCTGGTACCAAGTAAAGACCACATACTTGTAGTACTTATTATATCATACTTCCCCTAGCCAATGGGCATATATTATTATGTAATCCTTGTTAATGAAACATGAAACAATTTACAAAGCCACAAATGATAGAATGCATTTTAGCAATACAAAGATGCAAAATACTGCTCCCGATTTATATTAACAATACTGGTAGGTGTCAATGTTCTTTTCAATTTAGTACTCTTACTCTCCATCACAGGTTTTTTTTCATTTTATTATGTTCAGTCTTTTGCCTTCAGTTTTTTCTCATCTCAAGATAAGAATTTTAATTTGTACAGTCTCCTTTTGCCACAGAGACACTTATGGGCTTCATGTATGTTTCTCATTATTCTCCACTTGCTTCACATCAGGAGAAACAAACTGTCTTTAGCCAGAGGGCGGATATAATATGGACACAATCTTGTTAAATGTTGCATGGATAAAGATTTAATAGAGTGATAGCTATTTTACCTTTGTGGCAGTATTTAAGGAGGCTCCTCTTTCTAGCAGAACAGCTGCCACTTCCTCGTGGCCTTCCTTGGCAGCAATGTGTAGTGGAGTATACATGTCCTTAGTGGCAGCATCTGGAGAAGCGCCATGTTGTAACAGCAAGGCAACATTGTCCACATTACCAAGTCGAGAGGCAATGTGTAGCGGGGTTTGCTGTTCCTGTTAATAAAAACAAAAACTTGTTTGAAAGGAGGGAGGGAAGGTCTGTGAAAGACAAAAGATTTAACAGTAACTGAATCATTTACATGTCATGAGAGAATAACAGTGATTGTTTTCTGCTCAAAAACTTTAATTTAATTCTTTAGTTAGGATTACAACCACTGTCAATGGCTACAATAAAATAATAAAAACACAATATAAACAAATACAAATACATGTAGGCAATAATTTGAATACATGAAATGGTAACGGTATACTTCCAAAACTATAGTTATGTAACCGTACATTTACATAAATTTGTGGAAATTTAACAAACTTTAGAAAACAGTTAACTTGTTTCGTAAGCTTCCAGTAGTTAGTATGTTACAGTGACATTGTTTGAATAATTTCATGATTTCAACTCTTTAGATTTAAATCAGTTGATCCAAAAAGTTGTTTTAGATAATGGGAAAAATATTCAACAAGTAATGACAAAGGACTCCTGGGACCAGTTGCCCGAAGCTCTATTAAATTTAATCCGCTATAAGATAATGCCACGCCATGTTGAATGTCTATCTCTATATTAACTATTTAATCTAGTATTAGCAGCTAACACTCTTTTGAGCAACTGGACCCTGGACAGGCTTCATATATATTTGACACACTTTGGTGGAAAGATGGAGCAAAGCTTATTATGGTAGTGAATTAGTTTTCATACAATCCTTGTAGTAATGTGCTTAATTTTTATTTTCCAATTAAAGCCGCGTTTGATTGATTGATTGTTTGATTGATAATTTATATTAAATACAACTACTTGTATACAATTGTTTGGCGAGAATAAAGCCCAGAGAGAACATGTTTTATCCCAAGATAATTTGTTGTATTTTTTTTTTCTTCTAGTTTTAAAAAGTATTAGCAGTATCATTTATGACAAGAATGAGTCAACCAAATGATGGTATACATGCTATACACAGTTTTTAACATATTGAGAAATTTGAAAGATAATTTCCCATTAAAGCTATTCAATGAGGTGGAAAAGTCTATACAATGTATGCGTTAGTACTGCTTGGCTAGCCATGTATCAGTGATGCAGAAGACTGTATAGAGGTTCTAGCCATATATGGATAGAGGTAGTCTCCATATATGGTATGGTGAGACTGGTTGAAGCAGACGGATCAATACTTGGTTTCCAGGACATAGACTGAGCTATGGTGTTAGCTCCTGGATTCAGGTGAATAGCAGGACTACGGTAAATAGACTAAAATAAGGACATGTTTCAGGACTTTTTTTCATTTTTGCATATTTTGTACAGTTTTAACATATCAAGCTGACAAACACCTATTTTGATCAATAAGTTAATAAAACCAGCCAACAAGTGGATTTTTGCAGCCGTTTATAGCCCTTACAAAAATGTACTGTAAAATACTATAGTAAAATACTTCTTATTTTTACAGTAAACTGAAGTGTTTTTGCCCTTTTTTTTACTACATATACTATAGTCAAATATACTACTTTACTATAAGATACTATAGTAAATACCAAATATTTCTATAGTAAAGTGAAGTATTTTCCCTTTTATTATGATTACTATAGTAAAATATACTTTGCTATAAAATGCAATAGTAAAATACTACAGATTTCTTTAGTAAAGCAAAGTTTTTTTGCACTTTTTAACTACATATTACTTAATGTACTTCAGTAAAATATACTTAACTTTACTATAAAATACTATAGTAAAATACTAGATTTTTATAGTAAAGTGAAGTATTCTTGCACTTTTATTACTAAACATTACTATATGTACTATAGTAAAGTATACTTTACTATACTATAAAATACTATATTAAAATACTACATATTTCTATAATAAAATGAAGTGTGTTTGCCTTTTTATTACACATTACTACATGATGATGTACTATAGTAAACAAAATATACTTTACTATTTTTACTATATGCTACATGATATCATAAAATTTATTATTAGTTCTATATGATCTACATTACAATTTACTTTGCATAGTACAATATTGTTCATGTTACTACAGTAATTTTAGAACACATAACTTCATGTTTGCTTGACATTTTGACACTTTATTTTTGTAATTACCAGGAGTGAGTAAAATCGTCAACAATCATTAATATATACATGTACATGTAGTACAAGACAATCCTTAAAGCAATGCAAAGTTCATAGGTGACGGTATGAACAAGTGGTGAAGAGATGAAAGATACGTGAAACAGTTAAACAAAACAAGCTCTTTATTGGCTTTATATGTTACTATTCACACTATATTACAATCTAGTGTTTAATATTTAAAATTAACTTTGCTATACTGTATGTACAATGTTCTCTGCTATATGTAGGACAATAGCAAATCAAATACAACTCCAAAGTCAAGGCAGGGTCAACAACTATCAAGGCATTACCATATCAAAAACTTCTTGAATGATTAATAAATAAAAACAAATGGACTTCCTAACTAGCTTAATTTTGTTATCAGCAACAGCACTGACAGGAAAAAAGATTTATATTTTATTTAACCTAGATTTTTCTTAATATAATATTTGAATAGTTGTAAAGTTTGGTTTGTATGTTCTTATTCCCATGACTCCTTTTGCTTAATGAGATTCCATAGCGGCATCTGTAAACCAAATAAAATCAGAGAGTAAGACTAACATGAAAGATGTTAGTTCAAATCTGATGTATGTAATGTGGCTAGATATGAAAGAGATTTCTTTCTCCAATGATTTACATCATCTTCCATGTCATGCAGCACAAAGTGCATTCTTCTGGAAATTTAACTGGATTAGGGTCCAACTGACCACCAGGTAAACCAAACTAGAGAATATGCTTCCATGAAAGAAACGTTAGTATTGAAATTCATTCTGAAAGTCGTGTTCTCTATCGTACATCTACAGTAATGTGTCTTAATACATTTCTAATAGAGGTCTGTGTATAAACAATGTTAAACAGTTTTCAAAATTTTATTTTGACTGAAAACAGTGGTAGAAAGTAACATACCTTAAAGTTTCAATCTGGCAAATAGGAAGCCTGTACTTATTCTAAATCTAAACTGTAGCGGTCCACATTTACCCCTGAAGATTCTTTTCATTTGAGAGATTCTGTTTCCTTTTTCGCTGATTATCAATCTGTATCTCTTTAAACACTGGACTCTCGCTTCGCCTAATTCACACCTCAGAAAACACTGGTTCACCTACATGTAACTGCCATTTTGAGAATTATCTAAGTCCAACATGAGGAAGTCACGGCATGACAGACCAGCCTAACCCTGAATTAAATTTATGTGTATTTTCCAACCATTTTGTGGATTTTTTGTCTTTTAAAATGACTTTTTGTATGTTTACTGACCATTAGATGTATTTTCTGATCATAATGTGTATTTTTTTCTTTCTTTCTATTTTCTGTCTAAAGTTACAACTGGATGAAATTACTGCCAAAGGCACATCCAAATCTTTTTTTAGTTTATAAAGAGGGATCAATCAGTCAAGGAGACCAGAGGAGGCCAGGTTTGCTCCCAAAAGAAGGAAAAACAGAAAAAAGAAGAGCGTCTCCAACATATAAAATAATGCTTACTTAATTATGGGTGACTTATCTGTTATTGAATTTGCCGCTAGTGTGTCTTATTCATTACATCCAAATCTGTTTTTAGTTTATAAAGAGGGACAAATCAGTCAAGGAGACCAGAGGAGGCCAGGTTTGCCCCCAAAAGAAGGAAAAACAGAAAAAAGAAGAGCGTCTCCAACATATAAAGTAATGCTTACTTAATTATGGGCGACTGATCTGTTATTGAATTTGCCGCTAGTGTGTCTTATTCATTACATGTTGGTTAGTGATATGTCTGCCAGTTGCTTCTTAAGTTAATCATTCCAATAAAATGATTTTTTCATTTTATGTTTTTCATTTTTTTTATATTGCAATAATATTTACTTAAATGTAAATATTATTTCAATTTCTTTTCCTTTAATTCTGTCTATATTCTATCATTATAGATTAAGCTTATATATATTATTTATTTATTTTTTTTTATTTATTTATTTTTTTTTAATTTAGTACTTATGTTGTTTCTTTTTTCATGCTCTAGATATACTTCCAGAGACAAGTTTCAAAGATG
>JAQQZZ010000012.1:1172700-1192662 GCA_030265115.1 Mopalia vespertina
ACACGCATACGACACAACAGCTAACTAATGACCTTGTAACACCCCGTGTAACGTTTTTGTCTGCAGCAACAAGTTTACAAAGGGGCCGGAAAGGAAAATCCCTGCATCAACAGTTCTTTACAGGACACCCTAAATGTCAATGTACCCAACCTCAACTACACTGCTTCCAACAACAATAAACATTACACGCAAAAAATAAACACAAGAACACATTCTTTAACTTGAGTAACTCCCAAATAAATGGGTTGATAGAGAAGTAGCAGTATTAGCACCAAAGGAGAAAACGATAGAAACCCCTCAACGGAAATCTGCTACATCATTACATTGATTTATGAACATTGCACAAGTGGCAAATAATAGACAATCTGAAGTGAATTGTTCACAGTAGACATTTAAACAGGCAGTTAGTTAAACAGATTGTTAGTCTCCCAAACACCCGTGGCCCTGAACACACACACACCTCATACAGATTATCCTAGTAAACATATTGAAGCTAATTAGTTACACCAAATACCATCAGATTATTAACCTATCAATAATACAACTGTCCTTGGCTTTTAAATTCATAAAATACATCGCTACAAAATGTGTATATTAAGAAAGGTATTTATAGAAATCCCTTGTCTCTGGTTAATCAAAGAGCTATTTCTAGGGTCTATCAATACTGGTGACCTCCAGCATAGATAGTTTCATTTCATATATCATCTTCAACCTAAAATTATATTACTGAAGAAAAAAAAACAACCCTGCTGACATACATTCTACATTGATGTGTTGATTGTCTATTTCACTGTCTATTGACCTAGGGGTAAACAAGCTCTTGTCCTGTGTCAGACTTTAGCTCCAAGTATACCCAGAGTGGGTGAGGGGGAATAGTGTGGCAAAAACTCAACATGTGAGCTGTGTTTTTATGACAGGCTATGATACGGAGTAGCCTTGTACAAGGGAAAATTGAGGACAGCAGCTTCTCCATGCACTCAGCTGTGTGCCCAGGCTTTTTGCACTCAATCTCTCAAGATTTTATTTGGTTTCCTTGGCTGTCAACAAAGCAGGTCCCGCAATGGCAAACACTGAAACATATCTACCATAGTGAGCGCCATGTGACCAGTGGGAACATAGCCAGAGGATTATCAGAGAAATTCGTCTCTCTCGCATTCCAGGGGCCTCAAGGAAAATTGGCTTGCCCAATAACCCGCTAATTTCAGGCTCACAACACCTTGTTATTTGCCTCGTCACCAAAAATAACAATAACATATACTTAATACACCCAATCTTTGCTTTAATAATGGAATTCTATACACAGAAAAATTGTAAAATGAGTACGCACAATAAGCTAAATGTAGCACTAATCTTCTTTGAGGCCATCAAAATTACAAATACACCTCAAAACAAGATTTTAAGAATAAAAATCAATATTTACATCGTTAATATTTAGTAATAACCTGAACAAAAACAGAGCTGAATAGGTCAAGAATGACACAGAAAACAATTTAAGGATGCATCGAGTATATCATATTGCAAGTTTAAATTGTGACTTACATTTTGCCCTAAGCAGGCCTTCACAGCTTATACATCAACATACATATGCAAAAGAGGAATCAGAGGCACATAAGATCAGTGTGTGTTGATAATATTGTAATAATAATGAACAGGTCTATGTAATGCTACTCGATGATGGCAGTTACAATAGCTTGTAACAGGATAGCAACAAGCGGACAGTAGCATATGAAGAGATAAAATGATTAGGGTATATATTTGCATTGAAGCCGATACTGTCAACAAGCCTGTCTATACACAGCATTTCCCTTATGCCCTTTTCCAGCTATTAATTATGCATAACTAGTCAGATCCAAAGCATGTATGTGATGAATATTTAATTGTGATATGGTCAAGTGATTGTCAGAACAGAGAATACTAGTTAGAAGACAAACTCATTTCACAATATTAAACTGACTCTACTTCCAGATTCATGTATACCTGTATGCTGTAGTGGAAGGAGTAATATTCATTAACTACATGTATGTGAAACAAAGAAAGAGGATCTATTTGAATACAATGGTCATGATAAAAGTCAGCCTATTTTCTTGTTTATTTGGGGTTTTATGAACCGGTTTCACTGTTGTTTAACAATAAAAAAAGCTCCAAATTAATTTTAAAATTACGATCAAATTTGACTTTTTTTAATAAAGGAAATTACAGGTGCTTGTTTTTTTTTTTGGACATATTGTTCATTCCATCTGTTATGTCAAGAATTCTAATGGCAGTTCCTATGACAAATGCCCACATATAGCCTGATATTGTCATAGCACTGGTTATTGTGAAAGTAACCATGGTAGTTGTATTTTGGCTGAAAACATTACCACTGATTCTACAGCTGTCAGAACATCATACAGATCACATGAGAGAACATGTTTGACTGTCCTACAATCCTTATATATAATGTTTATCAGTTTGGTCTTTGACCCCGCCCTTTCTAAGTCATGTTGTCTGTGTGTGGGTGTGAAGTAATCCGTGGGCTGTATTAAACTTGTAACATACTTAACAGTACATTCTTTAATAAACCTATCGAATGACTAATTTGTCACATGAGGTATCTTAGAATTTATCAGGATGCTAAATTGTTTAAAGGTTAAAACCAAAGCAGTCTCAAAAAGGATTTTTTTTTTATTGGGGTTAAATTCTGTACTTAAGGTTATTTCACTTAATATGTGCAGCCCAATAGGTGAAGGAAACACTGACAACAAACAAAGACAGGAAAATCATGGGAAATAATTATGTCCACATCGGCTTCATGTTGCCCTTTAGCTCCAAGAGCACCAGTGCAACAAGAAGCTCCCTTTCAATAGGGCAATCCTCCACATCTTGCCAAGGAAGATTGACTCAATAAATCACACATACTGGAGTGAATTTTACTTATTCAACAGCGATATCTCCTTGGAGTAAAATTTCACACTTAACACAACCACAAATAAAGTGCTTTGGTCTATTAGATTTGTTTGATTGGGGTTTAACACCGTACTCAAGGGTATTTCACTTATATAACGATGGACTGTCCACTTCACATTGTTCCTTGTCTTATTATGGTGGACTACTAGCAGGAAACCTCATGAACATCCCATGAACAGTAAATTGGAGTAGGATTAGAAAGCGCATTGGTCTATTAGAAAAATAATGTTCCTTTAAGGGTGTCATGATATGGTTATTGTATCTCCAAACAAGAACTTAGTCACTTTGGAACAAACGAAACCAGTCAAGATTTAACCTGGTAAAATGTTGTCCTATTGGTCCAATAAAAAGATTATTTACTAAAAACCATTACCAAGTTGTTGATATCCGCAATGTGATTGGTTATTCTAGTCACAGCAATCGATGTTGTTTGATAGAGGACTAAAGAAGTGAAGATACAATACAGCCCCTTTTAACCAGATAAGTTGTGAACGTATTCCCAGACATTAAAGAAATATATGGATCAAGGCAAATTTATAATATGTATTTATGTTGTTTGTCTTGTTAGTTTTTGTCATTGATTGGGGTGTTACATCATTCTTTAAAATTATTCCCTTTCAAGTGCCAGTTTAATGGAGGAAAACACCTTCGTCACTGGCAACAAACATGCAAAACAAGACAATCCTAAAACAAAGCCACAACAAATTGCCCTTTAAGTTGCGACATGCCCCTAACAATTGAGAGCAACACATCAAACAAAAAAAAAGTTTCCTTTAATCACCTTTGGTGTTTAAGTTTATTTCACTTATATTAGTGATGTGTCTATTGTGACAAGCCTTGTCCTTCACTATTCCTAATACACCTAGACACCTGGCCTGATATACACTTATAATACAGGAACAATAACAATGCAAATCTACATACCTATATATGTATATATTAAATTTCTGTGGCTATTTGATTGTGTTAACACAGATAAGCTTGATTATAGTAGAATGTAATTAGGACTAAATCAACAAAAGAACCAGTTAAGACTATTAAACTCCAGGTTAATTTTACTTATTAATATAGAGTAATAGAGAGCTGATTACTATCTCCAGTTCACCTCTCTATATCCCACTATTTATAACCGGAAAGACGATGTGGGCTACATGAGAGCCTATAAATAACTCCCCAACACAGCCTACATGTTCTTTGTCAGCAGACTACCACTATCTAACCATCCTACAGCCCTTAAAGTATCTTACTCATTAGAAATGTTTTACATATTATATCTACACATAACATACAATATCTAACTTTATAAAAAAAAGTACTGACTCAAATTTTAAAGCTAATAATAGCGGATATAAATCATAACAACTACATAGGACTTTTGTGTTTAGATAGGAGTAACTTGCAAAACATTTTGTATGAAACAACTATTTTCTTTATCTCTATATTCACAACAGTTATTTTAAGTGGATATCAATTATTTTGTGTGTCATCTAGGCGTTTTAGTTAGTAAATGATTTATTTTAAAGCTATACAAATTGTGGATAGATCTATAGATTTATTGGTTGGTCTTTAGTGCCACACTTCTACAAATACAAGACAACCATAATGTGTCAAAGAAAAGTCACTGGGTAGCTAAAGGGTAGTTATGATGGATCCACCCATATCATATGTATCAATAAAAGTCACTGGGTAACTAAAGGGTAGTTATGATGGATCCACCCATATCATATGTATCAATAAAAACCCACTTACACAATTTCAAGAATACTTCTTACGCGAAAATACAAATGTCGAGAATAAACTAAAAAGATGAGATAAGTAGAGTTACAATAATTTTTAATAATTTAACAGTTGAATGCCAAAGTGTTTCTGGGTCAATGTTTAGTTTTGGTTACAGCCAAAAATATAAATCTTTAATATTATCTTGAATAATGAATTTCAAAAGGATTCCTAGCTTTAAATCCAGTACATCATTATGGTACTACATAGGTTTATAGCCAACGTGTATTGGTTATCAATAATTATCTCCCTTTAATGTATTTAGCTTTTGTCTGTAATGCATTTTTGTGAGAACTTTTTTTAGACAAGGCTGCAAGCAAAACTAATGTTTGAAGTGTTTTTTGGTTTAAGAACCACATGTTTTACTGAAAATACATGTATTTGTGAAAGATATCATATTTAAATGACAAAATCAGCTGTGTTAATTGAGTGATCCACCACTGTTCTAAATTTAGATTTAGGTGAGCTGTGGAGTGTTTAATGTTAACTTAGCTAAAATTATCAATGAAATTTAATCGTACAGGCGAGTAAGCGGTCACTCTCCTTATTCTCAACTTGGGTGAGGACAAGGGGAGTATGAGTGATCTTTATCCCTTTGCTGAGAGGCCTGCTTAAATACCATGGAAAACTGAGAGGAACATTTATTTGCATTAACTGTATTCAAAGTTCACTGGGCAGTATCTCCAGAGTTCTCTTACTGTTTCGGTGGGTTGGTTTGTTTTTTGATTGGGGTTAAACGTTGAACTCAAGGGTATTTCACTTATATAACAACAGATTGTCCACTTCACACTGTTCCTCGTCTCATTACGGTGGAAAACCGAGAGGAAATCTCGTAAAAACGGTAACTTGTAGTAGGATTAGGAAGTGCACACGCTACCACTAAGCCACGGTGACGGGCCCTGTTTCAGTGGGGTTTTTTAAAATTAATTTGGTATTCTGCTGTATGTAAGGTACATGAAAACAATATATTTACTACAGGTTCATTGATTGGTGTTTAACGTCATACTGGAGGGTATTTCTCTTAGCTGACAGTTCTTCAGCAATCACAGACAAAATAATAGAATGCAAACTGTTTGTGCAGTTGAAAATTAATGTTCCTCCATCACTTAACCAAGAATTTGGTCAAAACACTTATGCTCTATGGTTGTGTAATTGATTGGTGTTTTATGCCATGCTAAAATGTATTTCACTTATATTTCACTTATTCGAGTCTTTAATAAAGTTATATATAAATAAAAATAATTAAAAATATGACGGTGGTGTATTCCAACAATAATTGACACCAACACAACTATAAATGTGTAGTGTTTTGATTAAGTTGAAAAGTTTTATCTTCCTCCAGTGTTAAGTTTGTTTGCTTGTAAGATTGACATTTAACGCCATACTTAACGTTATTTCACTCTCGTGATTGTGTGCCAGCCCAAAGGGTGAAGGTGCTCGCCCTCCAGGTCACTGGCAACAAGGCAAAACTGGACAAAAACAGGACATACAGATCAGCTTCTTGTTGCCCCTTGAGCACCAGGGCAACAAGAAACTGCCTCCTAACCCTCCGTCCAGTGCTAGATAAAGGCAGCATTGCTACGCTCAAAACAAATTGCCCTTAGCAAGCGTGTAATTGTGACTTTTTTAATACTACCAATACTAGCCAGAGGGTCATTAACCCCAGTACATTTCCAATACCAATACATAGAAGATGACAGAACATCCTGGTCAGCCATCGTTTATAATGCATTTTAACCCACGTGTAGGTTTCTACTTCAAGACGTATTTAAGAATGCTGGTCTCCATATAAACAGTCAAGGTAACCTTTTGCTACACGAGATTAAAACTGTCAACAAGGACTAGAAGACAGGATGTACTGATAGCTGCTTTTTCTATTTACACCAGATTCAATTTTAATCGGACACCAGTTTCTTTATACAATACCTACTCTACATATCCCATAAATGTACAATGACATGTAAAATAAAACTTATTCACTTAGTCACAGAACAACCTAATAATAATAAACTTTATTTACAGAGTGAGTACAAAATACACTCTGCCTTCAGTTGGGCAATGATCTTTCTTGAGGCCCTCCTTACTCTCACAAATACACAGATTTACACAGACTTATAATCTTACTATGTACAAACATTAAACAAACTGTAATCCATCATACTATAACATAAGACATTACACATAATGAATGCATACATGCAGAGCTGCAGGCCGAATACATTTACCTTACATCTATGTGCATAATTTTGTATAACAAAATGTACTGTTGACAATACCTGTATTTTAATTGAGCTGATTAAGATAGCGCAAGTCTGTAGTTTAAATTACTTTTCGCAAGTTAATTGATTGATTAATAATTCACAAGAATTGTTCTGTGTATTTTAGGTTCAGTGTGATTTATTTTTTAAAAACAGGACAAATATTTTCTTACCTACATACTCAAATAAAAAAAAAAATTGTGGGTCATCAGTGAAAGGTGAAATATCAACGTATCAAAATACAATGCGGACATCATTGGAAGCCAATTGGGTGGTGGTACCATATATATGTAATGGTGTCTCAAGTTACCATAGTAACAGGTAATCTCCGTCGGCGATAAGTGATTAGTAGAACGAAGTTAACAAACACCAGGTCGCAATATTGCCCATAGCTAAGAAACATCAAAGTCCAATATTGATGTTAGTTTTGTCCAGAGACATCCCATCCGTTTATACACAAATGTCAAATATCTAGCAATAATAAAACTGCTATATGGTATATAACAACTAGATTTTACTGATAAACACTAGCCATTCCCACATTGAATATCAATCAGTTACTGATCTTACAAATTTATTGTCCAATAAAAAGGCTGTCAAAGAAGACCTTTTCAAAAGTGCAGCACTAAATAAAGCTTATTGATGACCTGACTAAGCGTCTTGGTGATCCTCTGTTATTATTACAAAGCTTTATACAGGAGCGGAGAATTTCACATCCATTGACAAAACATTTTTTGGAAATAAAGACTATCAAAAGATTGAGTGATGCTTAACACCATACCCAAGAGTATTTCAGTTATAAATAAGATGTACTCTGTAATTTAAATTTATTCTTCATTACTTTCATGTCGTGTTAGGACATAACTCTGTAGTAAATGGCACTCAGTGGGTGTTTGTTTGATTGGGGTTTAACACCGTACTTAAGGTTATTTTGCTCATATGATGGCATGCCAGCCCAATTGGTGATTGTTTGATTGAGGTTTAATGTCGTACTCAAGGGTATTTCACTTTTATGGCAACGGAATATCCACTTCACACTGTTCGTTGTCTAATCAGTGGAAAACCAGGAGGAAACATCGTAAAAACCACCCCCGCGATTGCCGGAGCCACATCATGTGAATGGTAAATCAAAGTAGGATGAGCAAGCGCACACACTACCACAAAGCCACAGCCGCGGGCCCGCCCAATTGGTGAAGGAAACCACCCTCAACGTCGCTTGCAATTAACAAAGGGAAGACAGGACAATCACAGGATTAATACGAAGACAACACAGATTGGCTTTATGTTGCCCCTTAGCACTGAAAGCAACAGGAAGCTCCCTCCCAACCCTCTGCAGAAAGTCCTTCTCATCCAGCCAATCAATGCCATTTGCTACAGGACTTTGTCAGATCTACACAAGCGACAATACAACACAATCCACTTATATCGACTAGTACCGACTAGACAGGGTCACCAACCAATTATGATCCACAGACTAGATCAAGGTACAATCCACTTATATCCATTGACAACTGGATTACAATCCACCTGGATCCACAGACTAGCAAGTTACAATCCACTTGGATCAACCGATTAGACAGTTACACTGATTGGATCCACCTACTAGAGTATAAATCCACTTATATCCACTGACATCTGGGTTACAATCCACCTGGATCCACTCACTAGATTGGGCTTAAGTCCACTTGGTCCACAAATTAGACAGGGTCAACCTGCTAGATCTGTATCCACCATCTAGATTAACACTAAAATACTGTTCAAATGTTGAATACATATACACCATTTGAAAACTATACACTACTCAACAGCTGACTGCATATATATATTCATCTCAAACACACTGGCCCTATGAAAATGTAGACTTGGACGAAACAGTGAATAGAAACCTAATAAGTACGTCTTTGTTATGCATTTACAACTGTTACCTTATTGGTGCACCCAAGAACACAAATCCAAAATGTAAGTCATTCCTGTTGGATAGTAAACATTTACCTTTTTAACAATCTTTTGGAAATAAAATGCTTATGTTAGCAGATTTGAAGTTGACACCGTGGATATTTCATTTAGCTTTACATGTAGCATATAAAACAGATCAACCGTTCTATTTGCAAACACTGATGGCCATATTATAAAGTGAGTGGTCAGTTAAGTCATGTTGTTGTTGTGCTACGTCTCTTCCGTAGTTTTCTTGGACAAGATTAAAGTGACCAAGTTCCTGTATGAGATTATGAGTAGTGTATTATTGAAAAGCTTACCCTGTCTTCCCCTCCATGCTGACTGCAGCTCCTCTTACTAACAACACTGATATATAAGTAAACTTAAGTAAGTCTGTAAACACAGGTAATAGTTTCAATCAAGTTGGAGTAGCCGGTGTTAGAGTCAGCTAGCCACTCAGTGCTTCACTCTGAACAATGCTTTTCTTCCCACTCTGCATGTGTATTCTGGGGCATTCTCTTCTAAAGCTAGAGGTCATGCACTCTCCCAGTCACACATTAGCCGAGGATCTGGAGGGGGGGACACGCACATTCCTTTCTCAACAATCCAGTCACTTCATTTCCCATAGCCTTTGTCTCTATCCGCTATCTCAGGCTGATTAAGACAGCCAATTGAAGACTCTTTGTGGCCTATTACGCTCACTGAAGGATACAAGGCGAGTGAAACCCTCTGATTGTTGAGCCAGTTTGTCTTAGTCATAAGCAGTGTTGGCAGCCCCAAGAAAGCAGAGCCCAGTCAGTTGGCTGTGTATTTATGAATGTTAATGAGTGGCCTGGTAATCTGCATAACAAACTGTTTCTCTGCTGTATACATGTAAAGTACACAGTAACACAACAGCAATGATTGGGGATCCACAGGAGGGGGTACAAACACCATAACTCTCTAACAATGAAAAATCCTGTTCCAGCAAATGATTCTATTAAACACAATACAGGTCAACCTTCTCACATATGAAAGCAGGTAAAATGGACAATAAAATACACAGTGGGTAAGAAGAAAGAAAGCCTTTAAGCCATGTTACACTAGATGTGCCATTACAGGTTTTACCCAGTAGTGCACAATTTCTTGATGTACTAAAAATACATTAATTGATTTATCAGTGTTGGCAAATAAGAGTGTCTGTGGTAGCTAGAGCTACAGTGATATCTGTCTGAAGACTGTAGCAGTTTGGGTTAAGAGAGCGGGCTTCATATGGCAGATGCTGTTTGGTGGTAGCTCACTGGTCTGGGACAAAGGCAGCTGGGCAAGGAAAGAGGGGGGTAGCTAGACTCCCCTCATTTCTAGCCTTATAAACACAGCACAAAGAGTAGAATGAAATCTTGCCTTTCTGTGACCCATATGTCTTGACAGAACTCTCCCCCCTTTTTTGCTGGAATCATACCCTCCCAGATGGCTGCATATAAAGGCCTATGTTGCTATACATTGACACACAAAACAAAAGCATCCTTTATTGCACTAGCGAAAACAGTAAATCACTTCATGCAGATAATCAAAAATCACAAAAAATAAAGCAAAGATAGGGGAAAAAAAACTTTAAAAAAAAAAAACCCCACTAAAAACAAAGGCAGCAAAGAGAAAATGCTGAATTTTGGATAATTCAATTTAAATCAGCCTAGGCCTTCATTAAATTTTAATTGTTTGAAAATTGTTTTTCTCCGAGGACCAGAAGGCAAAGAAATATTAAATGTAATCCTGGATAAGATGACTTTGTGCCATGCTTATCTGCTAATAGCGACTAATATTGGTTCTGAGCTACCAAGCCTGCAGAAAACTTTATTTCTGCCCTAAAATTTAGGCATGGGTAATGTCAGATGACTGTACCCTCAACTCTAATCCGCCAAGTCAAAGTCCAGTAATATACTATAGAAATGGTAACTTACAGGGGTATTGAAAGGTTGGCAAATCTGCTCTCAACAGATGGAACACACCCTTAAGAACTTGAACTCTTAAAATAAGACATACTAAATTGTAAACCAGAGTTACTTCCCTTACCATATAGATAGGCTGTGAAGTTCAACTGTATCATAGTTATACTTCTTGACTGTTTAAATTTAGTAGTATATGTGTTTTTATGCCTTTTCTCCAGTAAGTTAGATGAAATATCTACCCTCTGTCTTATTTTCATATACATATATAATTTTTGTTTTTAAAATAATTTAAAGACTATTGGCCAATATTTAAAAGGCAAAGAGTAGGGCTATTTACATTTGTTTTTATCAATTAAAATTAATATCCTATAAACCCTTTACTACTACACATTTCAATTGATGTAGAATACAAAAGTCCACAAACTGCATATTGGTTTTAAAGAATCATAGGATGAACAAAATGAACTTTATGTGAAGTGTTTGATCAGTAACTTAAGGAAATCAATAAATGTGATAGTATCAATCCGATACCCAGTCAGATATTTTGTGTAAAGGTTTGACAATAAAAGCTATCAATCACTTATTTGAAAAGTAGGCACACTTTGTGCTTTATTTTGAGCTATAAAGGTTTTTCAGACTGCTGTCTAACAAAGTTAACCTATGATATCTAGAAGATTTGTATTTGTTTGTGGTTTATTTTGACACATATGGTTAGCAAGTGACACAGGGATTAAAATAAGTCGTTTTCCTATACCGTTAAAGAAAAATCTTATTTACCAAAATTTACTTAAATTACGATTTGACTGTCCTTTGATGTCCTGAAGACATGAATGCCTATTGTATTAAAAGTTCTGATTAAAATTGAATTTCAATAAAATATTGAATATCATGGTTGAAAAAGGAAAAAAAAATTTCTCGCTAAAATTAAATTTTAAATGAATTGGGGGGGGGGGGGGGAAATACTCTGCCCCCCAAAATGACATCTTACAATCCCATTGACAGTGCTTCTGATTTAGCAGTTTTCCCTTGGTATTGCTGACGATGCTAAATGTTGAGATTACACATAAGCGTCCTTCTAAAAATCAACATCTCCATGACAGTGCAGTTTACTTTGATCCTTTTAGCCACACGAAGCAGTCAAACTGTATTATGGCGTTATGTAGACATTTATTTATATAGGAGCACATCGGCCAGACTGGTGTAATACAACACTGTAAATCACCCAAAAAATTCTAACGGAATTCAAATATGTCTTTATTCATTTGTCAGATTGGGGTCTAAGTTGCACTACAGGTACTCATAAATTTGATTGATTGATTAACTGATTGGTGCTTACAGAATGACCAACTAAAGTCTGCTTTGTGTTGCCTCTTGCACCAGGGCACCAGTTGGCTGTATTAATAAGACAGTAGACTGCTAAGGATAAGGAAACACTGCCTTTCACATCATTGGCAAAACAATGACATGCTACAACACATACACAAGACAACATAGATTAAAAGGAGACATTGTGCCAATTTAAACTGATAGACTCGGCAACAACAAATTGTTTTCCACCGATCACACACAACCAGCAGTGTACAGTACAGCTATATACAGGATTCTAGAATATTTAATGTTATTATTTCATAAATTTTTTTCTCCTTTGTATTTAAAATATACAAAAGAATAGAAACCAACACAAATACAGCCCCGTGCGGCTTGTTATATCTCACAATCGTCAATTATCAATTTAATCTACACAGCTAAAAATCCATATTCGTGCAACATGAGGTCACAAGAGAGTATCATATTGAGAAGCTATGTAACCTGGTATAAGCCAATGAATGACGCACATTTGCTCCCTATCCAACGTCATTAGAAGAGACAGTTACAGATCTGCACTACAGTCAAGATTTAGTTGAACCACTCTTGAAAACACTGCCAACAACCAATCACCAGACATGAGGCAATCATATAACAACTATCTGCAATAAGACCAAGTCTGTAAATCTGCATTACAATAACCAGAATAAATTCTCTTTTGGGTTGCGCTTTAGGGTCACTGTATGAGCACTCATAAGATCAATAGCAAGGTATTACATAAATGATGGATCAAAAACACATAAGTATCAAATATTACCCCTTAAAAAGAAAATTTTGCCTTAGTAAAGTTTGGAAATTGTTTTAAATTTTTTGGATATTTATCATACTGGTGTGTGTAAAGCATAAGTCTGACATTACCTGTGTTAATACCTTGATACAGGTAACAGGTTGACAAACTAGGCCACCTCTGAGCAGCCAATTCACACAGAAACAGAGTTAAGGGGTGGGGTCACTTCTATACAAATAGACACTGAAGAGCTCTCATACAATCTCACTAATAAACAAACCCAACTTTACTGTGGAGAGAAAAGAACAGGACAGATTACAGCCAACATACACCTAATGTCCTAGGTAACAGTCTCGTTCAGCCCTAAAAATATATAACATACCACCTAATGGTTAACACCTGGAACAGCACATCTATCTAAATACCAATAATACCTCAACCAAATACATCTTTTATTAGTTTTGAACAACAAATACATCTTTGTAAAATGCATAATCTCATAACATCGGATGCAACTAACATGATTTTGTAACACATTACAACAAATAGACAGAAGCTCAGACACTAACACCACCCACTTAACACTTGGTGAAATTCATCAACTAGTAATCCATAATATAGCAGAGAGTGCCAGGGAGTCTTATCACACAGATAACTCCATGTTCACAGATACAATCAAATGCACAAAATGGACACATTAATTATTTAACTAAAAAACTCATAATGATAATCAGTTAGTCAACTCTCAGACAGGAATAGTTCTCATCCCTACAACTGTTCTCTAAAATGATGCCAGCTCTTGAAAAGTATGAATACTTCTGATCTAGATTATAAATCTACAAGAATTCATATTTTTGTTTGTTGCATTACAATATTTCAGTTTTGCTTTTTGCCCTGCCGGTTATGTAAATCATGCTCTGTTTATTATGTAAATAACATCAAGATTTCTACATTGCCAAAAGCTCTTTATCATCAATTCACAGTCATTTACGTATTGGGGCCATTGTGTGAAAACAAATCAATATTGTTCTAAAAATGTCAAATCCTCATGGTGGGGTGACATGACCTAGTTTACCTGTTGAAGGAGAACAGTTTTGTGAGTTTCAGGAATATATTGACCCTTTCAAATCTATACAACCTGTTCATGTTAACTGACAGCTTGAATCTTTTTTGATAAAATATTCTTTTGATCAAGGTCAATAAATTTCTTTAACGCAGACCAAATTCTTAGAAAATCTTTAAATAGAGGCGAAATTCCTGGAAACGTAACAGTGGGTAGAGAACCTATCACTGGAACATTACTGAAGATCAAATTCCTGGAAAATTATATTCTATAATAATATATCTCAAAATCTTTTACAAATTATAATTGAATGATCACATATGTCTAGGAATAAAATGTGCCTTTATCTGTATCAACCTTTATATAAAATATATATCTATATATATACACCAATCAACTTCACCTTTTACTTTTTTAAAGTTCCTAAACGAGATTCATGATTTGTAAGGGATAATTGGAATAAGATTTCCTCTATTTTCTGCCAAAAAAACAAAAGCTGTTTGCTACAGATTCACATTCAGCTGAACAGCTAAATACAATATAGGTTTCATTTTCATATAGTATCATAAAAATAACAACACTTATTAAAACTTTTTTATCACAAAATCTATGTCATCAATAAAAAACAATTTGATGCCAAGAAATTTATTTCTATTTTGTTACATAAAATCTTCTTCATCTTCTTCTTAAAAGTCTTACATGATTTTCCATCAGTTTTTTTTAGAATAAACTGCATAAAAAAACAAGGATCTAAATTTAAGTTTTAAAATAGATCAAATTAAAACAAACTGATTAGGTGGAAAAGGTGCATGGCTCCCCTTTAAAAAAATTATTATATTTTAGAGGTTACTGATTACTTTTTGAACTGGGCTGAAATTGCTCAAATTATGCATCTTACAGAAACTATTTGATTTACATGAAGCATGAAGCGATTTTACCAAATGAAATCTTTATTTCACCTGGATGATATGTTAAATGGCTTCTCCAGAAGTCTTCATTTTGTTCTGGTTTTAGTTTTTTACACTTGTCACTACTCGTACCAGATTTGTGAAATGTAGTGTACAGATAATAATCACTTTTATCACATTTGTTTGATTGCGGGTTTAACACCATACTTTAGGCTATTTCAATCATACGACACAAAACAAAGGTGTCTAAATACATCAGTTTTATGTTGTCCTCATAGCCCATAGAGGAGGCTAGGAAGACCTCTACCACTAACAACACTTTTATTGTGAAAGTCGTTAAATAATCCAATTTGTAATTAATAAAATGTTAACTAAAGTGTTTAGTACTTTTTAACAGAGTGTCATTAACACTTTCAACACCTACTGTATGAAGAAATTTATCTGTTAATTATCATGACCTAACTGTTTTGAGGCTAAAGAATTAAAAAAAAAAAAAAAAATTAAAACGGTATCCTGTAAATAAATACGCACTTTGGGACATGCTGTCCATCTAAATGTGGCTCTTACATGTATGTAAGGGTTTTTTAAATGAATGGATACAGTGAGGCTAGATCTGCTTTACAATATTTATTTTAAGGTGTTCAATGAAATCCAGCTAAGACTTGAAATCCAATTTTTTAACATAACGCCAATTCCTTGAAATAATTTGTCTAGATCTATCAATAAATAAACATTGAGTAGCTCACATAAGTATTGCATTCACTGATAGTTTAACAACAACAACAACATTTAATAAATTTTTTTTTATTATCATAAAAGCAATGGCAAGAAACAAATGTTCGGGATTTAAAATCAGAAAACAGCGAATAGCTACTGCTGCTACCAAAAATACTGTGGAAATGAATATTGGTTTATAATGACTGGTGACAGCATGAAAGTTAAGCTCAAATACAATCCACGCTTAACCGTCAAAATGAAAAAGGTCATGTAATAGATATAAGAAAACATTATTGTCATTTATAACCTCACGATTTATTTATTTATTCAGTAGTGTAATGCCGAACTCCAGATTATTTCACAAATGCCAGGCTTGTGTTTCCTCATGACAGCAGAGAAAGCTCATAATGCCTTAACCATCAAATCAATATTTAGAGCATATATACGATGGCTTCTGTAGGCTGAAAACAGTACGGAAACCTGGAGGAAACCATCATGGCATCTGGGCAGACACCTATCCAATCCACATTTGGGTTATCAATGACGATTGGAAGCATTTTAAGATCAACTACCATGAACACAATTAAAAGCAATTAGCAAAATAAGTTACTGGACATGCAAGATTCTTACCAGCTGACTTTGGTGAGAATTTCTCCCTGTGGGCGGCACATACTGCTAATAGTCGATAGCCCAAGTCAAGATCATAACCCGGTTTTGTCGACACTTGACTTACCACCTAGAATAGAGAAATGATAAACAGGTTATTAATGTGGGTAAGATTTGTCTTTGATAAATATTCCAAACAAAATACAGGCTACTTTCAGAAGCTGTGTTAATGAAACAATTTATCTGAAATGGATGTTTTTTAACTGACAGCTTGGCTGCACCACAGTATATTTGCAATAAAGATAAACAAATGTTACATTACTGTAACAATATATATTCAGATGAATTGAAAATATCCATGCATATCAGTATTTTTTATATCTGGATTGACATGTAGATAGAATAACCACTTAAATACAACAAAAGGTTTATTTAAAACATGGATAGGCACTCACATATAACACATGTAACTAATTTATATTGCTTGGTAAGCTTTTATACATTTCTTTTCACATCAAAATGGTTTGAAATAAAAAGAACAGGTTTCTCAGTTATTCTTTATTTGAAAATGAATAGTAGAGGTCTCGTCTTCCCACTCAGACTGGGTGAAGGAAATCACTTGATATAGCATAAATATTACATGTCTCGTTTTCCCACTGGGTGAAGGAAATCACTTCATGCAGCGTAAGAGACAATGAAACCAAGTCATAAGACAATCATATCAAGGTTAGCATGGCTCCAAAAAGAAAATTGGGTAAATGTGAAACTAAAGATGTACAGTTCATAGACACCTGACCAGATCACAAGCTCTATTAGCTTAAGAGAAGAAAGGGTATAATACATGTTGAATATATATATTCTTCCTGTATTAGCTAAATAAAATGAAACATATCATCTGCTACTAAAAGACATGGTGTGCAGTTGAGAATGAATTTCTTCAAGTAGTGTGTAGGAACTGTTATTTAAGGGGATTAGATAACCTGCTTAAAGATTACACAAGTCTTTACTCTATTGAAAAATCTAAGCATATAAATCATAGTTACACAAGTGTTTTATTTCTTCTTTTTTTTTTTAAATTTATTACCAGTTATTAAAGAAGCAGGGATTATTGCCATTGGATTTACAAACATCAACATCAAATTTATTCTGGGTTGACAGTTTAATTTATCCACAAACTCTGATTTGAGATAATTTTACAACTTACAATAATATTAAGCAAACAATGCCCAGGGATTATTGGCATTGGATTAACAAACGTTTACATCAAATTTATTCTAGGTCAACAGTTTAATTTAAGATAATTTTACAACTTATAATAATATTAAGCAAACAATGTCCGAATATATTCTTTGAGAGCACTGATGCCTCAGTGACTGTTATGACTGCAGTTGACATGGTTAAATAAAGTCAGGTAATAAATCCAACATGTCATCATGGACAGGAGAGCAGTTATTCTTAGCTCAAACTAAACACACTTAAATGGGTCGTCTCCACAACCCAATTGACCTATAATTCAACACAGCCATAAATAATACACTGAAACACCATGATATCAATCTCCTGATCACTGTTACATGTGTGGTATACTTAGTTAACAGGTGGAAATTTACAGGTAATAAATGACAGGTATGACATAACTCAGCCTACCTGTAGAGAGTCAATACCCTTGTATGCCCAGTCTTTAACAGTTTGTTATTTATTAAAGAACAATGCTGGATAACTACATGTACTATACTTATTAAACTTAAATACTCGCAGTCATTGATTAAACATAAATGTTAAGTTATTAAATAAAAGACACTCTTAACAAACAGTGCAACAAGATTTTAGCACTTATAATCAAAGACTGAAGTCTTTAAACATGTGGCCAATATCTGACAACTCTCGACATGTCCTTCAGGGAAAATCCTCTATCTTGCTTAATTCATGTCGAACTGGACATGGTTCCCTCACAATTGATCAACATATTAATTTGCTTCAGTAAGAAACACTGCACTTAAGAAACACTCTTTCACTCATACAGTGGCCATGATGTTTCCAGGTGTCAGAGTGACCCCACATGGCCACCAACACGGACAATAATATCAGAGGACAACCCTACAACACATAATTGATCTACCAGATGATTGCAGTATATCTAAGATAACAGGACCTGCTACAAAAAAATACATTACTGGTATTTGAAACTAATTGAGAAATGGCAGGGTTCAAATTGGTGCCAATTAAAATATTTGACAATCCATAACAAAAACAAAGGATGTGTTAGTAAATTTATTTTGAGAAAGATAAAGTTATCAACCCTAAAACCTGTATATTTGGTAAAGGCAATGATGTATAAGACTACAAGAATTTGATTATACATGTTCCTATGGTGACATCCATTTTTCTAACTGATTGCTATTTTCATCAAATTTTTAAACCTTTTCTTTACAAACGTTTTCAAACATGTTGTCTGTTACCATAAATATAAATTAGTCCACTTACGCACAGAGATCATAAGAACCCAAATACTAGTAAAATCCTCATACCTTCTAAACGTGCAGGTCTAAAAGAGTAGTAGGTATTTATGAATGGAGAGAAGTAGCCTGCGGTCAAACACGTTTTTCAACATGGACAAAATGGAATTAGATCTAGTTTGAGTGTTTCCTGTCGCATTAATGTCTATTTAAGGATAGGACAGGAAATCTCTCCACCCTTTAGGGCCAATGTGCCCTGAGGGGCTAAGGTAAAATACCTGTCAACATGGACATTTTGTATTATTTGGATTTAAATTAAGAACATGCATATGGATTCTGTGTTGATGAGTGGGTCTTGTCTATCCCGTGGTTGTATTAGTTTTAAAGAGTGTTAACAATAACGATCGGGCATGGGGCATTCATGAGATGTTGTACAAAGAAGATAGGCTTCAAGTTGCCCCTTACCTCTGAGAGCACCAGGGCAACAGGAAGCTCTCGCCTGAAATAATTGTTTTGAGCCCAGACCATTGTGCAGACTTGCATCATTGGGTTTTAATATGTAAACCCCCCAAAAATCGAATTTATTAAGTCTCTGGCAATGCTGTGGTGAATACAAGTGCCATAATGACAGTGCTCTGTACTTTTCATACTAGAAACTTAGACAGAAAAATAACCAAATGTCATATAAAGGGTTCTTTGAGTCACCAAATGTAATCACAGCTTGGTATCAATAAAAGCTTTTCTGACATCAATATCACAAACCCAGAGGGTGATTACATAGGACTGTATACTTATTGTATTGAATAAGTCATGTCTATGAAGAATTTAATTGTTTTCAATATTATGTACCAGCAGGTAACCTTGCAACAGGATACCCACTGATAAAAAACTTGTTCTGCTACAATAAACAATTGCAGCAATATTAATATTGTATACCCAGATAACCCACATAATCCATGGGGGTCAAAGCTGTTGGAGTTTGTATTACGTATACATTGTATATTATTGCAAATCGCATTCTGACAGAGAGAGTTCCTTTATATGACCAGTGATATAAGAGTTATATATTACTTCACGTACTGAGAGTTCCTCTATATGACCAGTGATATAAGAGTTATATATTACTTCACGTACTGAGAGTTCTTCTATATGACCAGTGATATAAGAGTTATATATTACTTCACGTACTGAGAGTTCCTTTATATGACCAGTGATATAAGAGTTATATATTACTTCACGTACTGAGAGTTCCTTTATATGACCAGTGATATAAGAGT
>JAQQZZ010000012.1:1192762-1205437 GCA_030265115.1 Mopalia vespertina
TTAAGTTCCTTACACCATTCTCAAGCTAATTAACATTTTGGTTAAGTTCCTTACATCGTTCTCAAGTAAATCAACATCTTGGTTAAGTTCCTTACACCATTCTCAAGCTAATTAACATTTTGGTTAAGTTCCTTACATCGTTCTCAAGTAAATCAACATTTTGGTTAAGTTCCTGACACTGTTCTCAAACTAATCAAAGTATAAATTAGTCATTAAGTACATGCTGTAATTGTGGTCAAAATAATATTATTGTTGCTCAATCTCTTTAAAATTTGCTCTATCAGTGAAAAAAAAATATAAACAAATAACCAAGTAGTAAATTAAATGAAAATGTAGGTTAAAAAACTATTTTTTTTTCATCTTATAAAGTAAAAAAAGATAAATAAATAAATAAAATAAATCAACAATTATTTAAACCTTCAAACAAACACAATAGCTATGAATTTTGGTCATAGCCTATCCTTCCTTCACTCCTACATTCAAGCAAAGATGTCAAGTCAAGGTCATTAACACTATCTACATGACAAATTATACAGAAACTGATAAACAGCACAACCACCGAACAAAGTATGGAATATTCAGAGTAACAGATAAGACTTCCAGTCATAGGGAAGCTTGTTGTCTATCTCAAGGATTGAATTTAAAAAAACATTTCAAAACATTCATTAAATTTATCATAATATTCACTGCGCTGGTTACAATAATTTATAGACATAACAAATTATTTTTAATGTAAAAATACTAATCCCATTAAATCTAGATTAGCTCAGCTGAAAGAGTAGGACAACACAAACCAGTGGCCATCCTTTTAGACTTATTCTACAAGTCATCAATGATAAACCAGAACAATAACTGATTGGTGTTTAAGGCCACCTGTAACAATGGCTAGTTAGTCTGAGAGTTTATTTATCTTCTGACAAGTAAACACAGTGCTATAACATGACATTGTTAAAGTCTGGCTACGTCAGTAAAAGCTTTTAAAGAATTTTATGATTCCCAGTGCACTTTCTAGAAGACGTAGATTTTTTTAATGAACTGAAAAGCCTACAGCCAAGACTTGACTCAGCTGAGGGAGAGTGGCCAGTTATGTGTGATATTTTGACACCATTTTTATAGAATTAAAAGAAAACAAACTTTTGATGTATTTACATTTTGTGAAGCTGTGTGTAGGTTTAACAAAATCAGAGCATTTAACTTTCCATGGTTAAATCACACCTACCTAGTCACATCCCACTTAAAACCTAATGTTATTTATTGATCGACTCTGATGAATATACAGCTCCAAATGTCAATATGCCTTTATGTTTAATAAAAGTTCAGCTGTTACCATCCTATTGCATTTAATAATACCTGCTGTAAAAATGTGGTCTATCCCTGATATTATAAACTGATACCATCAAACGCATTATACTGAAAAATCAGATTCCTAGATTGCTGCAGCACATTCCTATATGGCTAGCAGTGTATAGCCTCTTACAGTAAGCTGCCACATTAGCCTATTATGACTTCCTCGAGAAGTTTGTCAGGTGAATGGACGAGAACATAATTATCTTAAAACGTAAAGGTTGAATCAATATGTTTGAGCAGAGGTTTGATCGGGTTTGCAATTCTCTATAAGCGACTATAGCGTGTCTTAGCTGAGATGTTTGGTATAGATGCTCTCCCTTACTGTGTGCGATCAATACCAGAGCTAGCTGAGCCCATTTCCAGTGTCTTTCTCTGGAGGCTCATAATTCATGTGGAATAGAGCAGGAGGAGAGGCCAGCACAGCTTATTTGTCCACCCAAAATTGACAACGACCCCAGTAACCGCACATTCCTTAATATCACACCATCCAACACCGCAACTAATCACCACAGTCCATCAATAAATTTATTAAAAATTCAAAAAGGCCACAGGCTAATATTGGCACTGGAAAGATTCCACAAATCCAAAGAAGCTACACTATCAATTTATTTGGACAACCATTACCAGAGGATTAAGCAACTAACAGCTGCCATTTTCAAGACATAGTAAAATCTCTTTCATGAAATAAGGTATAATTGCTAAACAAATTGGAATTGATTTAGTTTCCTTTTTTTTTGTTGTCTTTCTTGAAACACGATAGAGTTAAATGGTTTGATAAGGGAATTGAGAGCAATTGGTTTTAATATGATCATAATTTCCTACAGCCTGTTCACCTGATCTGTTTTATGTGGCAAGTTTTAAATAGGTTTGTGAACGTTCTGGTTGGCATGTCAGCGCTATTGGCAGTCAGTGATAAGGTTTCACAGTCCATTAATGATTGGCTGGAGAACCAGGAAGAAACCAACACTGGGGAAGAAGTGATGGTTGTATATTGGTGGTTGATTTGAAGGAAAGGCTAGTGCACAGTGTGGCTACTGGAAGGAGAATTAGAGATAATCTAGCCCTTGACAGACTCATCTATTTACCCCTGCTTCCCGATGATCAGCAAACAGCATATGGGTCAAGCCGGGAGCGGGAAATGGCTCTTGTCCGGGCCGCCATCGATCACAGCAAGCTGATGGTTCCAGAGACTCAGACTTGATTTGATGTCTTCCCTCTAGCCCATACCTAGTCCAGGAACTATCTCTTCACAGTATCAGCTCATAAAATTGATTTTATCTTTTTTCATTTACTCTTATTAGATTGCCGTTGTGTTCGGTTGGTTTTGGTGTCCACATGTGGCTGGGCACAACACTTCACATCCAAACTGCTGGATTCTGAGGAAACTTTATCCAACTAGCTGCTTATCAGATATGTCATACACTCTACTTCTCTCACTGGATCCATTTAATATCTTCTCGGAGCATTCTCGTGCCAACTAACAAGTGTCAATATTTTTATGCCAAATATATAATTAACTTAACAAGCGTATATGTTCCAAGCCATCACATGATAGTACAATTAAGTAATGGAATATGAGAGCAGGATAGCTGGTCCAAAGAAACAAAAACATATCAATTATTAATGAAGTTTCTTTGTTTTCTGGTATTTTTCTGAATCATTGACTTAACCTAACATGCTTTCTAAATGTCTTCATTTATCAAGAATTCTTTCAATGAAATCAGCTTATCTCTAGCTCTGATTAAAGTAAAAACAAACATGTCAGCTACAGCAGCCAAGTAGTATTTGTCAGAGAACAAAACATCTATGTTTACGGATGCTCCTTCACAGCCCCAATCAGGGAATGTGTCTCAATGCTTTACTCAATCGAAAAAAAAAAGAATTAATCTTCTTGAAGCTGGGTTCCTGAAATAATTTTTTGGCTGATCTATTAATTTGTAGACTCTAGCGTCTGCCCTCAAATTTTCTGGCTACAAAGAAAGGTATCCGAGTGAATAATGTCTATCAACATCTGATTGGTTGGCGCCATTACCTGTGTCATACAAGGACTTTGAGACAACCAGTTCTGAAGCAAAGTCATTTTTCTGTTATTTGTTTTGTTTTATTATATGAGATTGAAAACCAGGATATCAGTCATAGTTGTACACCAAGGAACCATTTTGTTATGTTGATGAAAAATCTTTGACACACGATAAACTATCATTCCTTTTAAACAGCCAAATATAGTTGGTTTTGTGCTTGGTTTATTTCACTCATGGCAGACAGCCTTTGTTTACTGCTTTTTCTTTGTTTGATCAATTGGGGTTTTACATCAAACTCAAGGGTATTTCATTTAAATATTTATATCCAGTGGAGTCGAGCACATTTTTCTTTCTTCATTTATTCCAAATATATATATATATATATATGATGATGGATTTTCCATTTCCCACTGTTCCTTGCTTAAATACGGTAGTAAACCTGGAGGAAACCTTGTAAAACCCACCCCCACGTTTGCCGGAGCCACACCTTATAACTCCATCATATACCTGATGATCGACAGACAGACTCGAACCCTTGGATATTACAT
This sequence comes from Mopalia vespertina, assembly GCA_030265115.1. Lineage (NCBI taxonomy): Eukaryota > Metazoa > Mollusca > Polyplacophora > Chitonida > Mopaliidae > Mopalia > Mopalia vespertina. The sequence continues at coordinate 1,196,679 of JAQQZZ010000012.1, forward strand.
CGAAGTAGGATGAGTAGGCAGTACGCTAACCATTAATCCATAGCTGCGGACCTGTTTTCTTGCTGAAGTGTTGCCTCACTGGAACATCAGTTATCACTACTAATGAGACACCCAGATTGATACCCACTGCAAAACACCCCATCCAAAAACACCCCATCCAATAACACCCCACCAAATAATACGGCCCCACGTCAGAAGAAAGAAACTTTTTTTCTTAAGTCAGACTCTCACCTCGGGAACGATCACCAGACTATCGATTGCCACATAGATGGTTAAGAGGCTACAGACTCGATCAATTCTATCTAAGTTAAAGTTACTTTCTCACATTACACCTCTCACTAATTCAACATCTAGAGGAGTGGTTTATTCTGTTATAATACAATAGTGATATTGTCAAAATTACCTAAATTGTGACAACAAGTTCATGTTACTTGTGCACTAAAATGTATATCCTTGGAGGTTAAGATAAACATTTTTTATAGGTCTTTATTTTTATACAAAAATCAAATTAAACTGAAAAACATTGACAAGTTTAAAATAAAAATTATCCAACTTGTGCCAGTCTACTACATAAATATGAGTCTAGCCTATTAAAAAATCACTAGCCTCCGGCTTCTAAATTTGATATTTATTGTAAAACAAGGACTCTTGTTGAATAACCTTTATGTGATATCCTGATTCACACTTCATTTCATTTCATCAAGTATTTTAATATCATTTAAAAAAATAAATTTAATTGCATACCAAGAGGTTAAGATAAAATTCAAAACAAAACATGCATTGAAATATCGTTGATAGACTTATATTAAATTATGTTAATTTTGTATTCATAAAAAGGTGCTAAAATGTGACACATTCTTTAAAACCACCTAATTATTAGAGAATTAACATACTCCTTAAAAGTAGTAATTCTCAAAATGTTTTGACAACCTTTAACAAGATAGGATATTAGATATGAGTTTTTACTCATACTCCCATCAATGAAAGCTTTTTAACACCATGTCCACATAGGTTTCATCGCTAAGTTATGATTGTGGACATGTAAAATTAGGTTGTTTAAACTATTAGGGCTGTGAGCTTCACACTTGTTTACTGTAGGGCAGCAGCTCCAGCCTTTTCCAAACACACTGTTGCTTCCTCTCTCTCTATCTGGTCCACTCAATTAAGACATGATAGCTTCCTTGTGTTTGCCAGCTTGGTTTTCCTGTTACTAAGAATACAGTGGGGTAAAAGTGAGCTGACCCCTGGCAGCAATAGACACTGTAAAGTAGGAGTTAGTTTTGAGAAGAGTGCAGGGATAATGTGATGCCTTCACAGCCTGTCCTGATACAGAATGCATGGTATGTTCACTTAGACTGATATATGATACCAGCACTGGCTAACATTGAACCCTCCTTTATCATTATCATATAAATAAACAGTAAAGGTTTCCACTGAAATGAGAGCTGTTTTAGAGCTTTTTACAGACGCCAATGACAGCCAGTTATAAATATAGGCAATAAAGAATCACCCAGAAAAAAGTGAATGTAGGGTTTAAAAGAGATCTATTTCCCCCTGGGCTGCTGGGTTGAGACTCCTCAGGGTGGGATGGCAGAGTTAGAGGGTGACCTGGGGCTGAGTCGCTTAGGGGTGCACGATTTGGAGGGTGTCCTTATGTAAGACAAGTCCCTCACTCCCATGCTTATCATTGCCATCTCTCATCCAGTCCTCACCCATTGGGTCACCAGCCATCCATCTCAATTTCTCTAAGCTGTTTACCCCTACTTTCAAATAAAGACTTAAATCAGCCCCATCCAAGTGCCTGCTGCCCCCTTTTAGTACACAGATGTTGGCACTGAAAACACTTCTACTGCCATTATTGACACAAAACTCACACAAAGCAAACAGGACCAGCAAACAAATCTAGCAATACAATAATTATACTATTAATACCTGGTAGAGAGAGGGTAAGTACTTAGTTTGGGAGATCTGTAAACCAGAGGACATAGGCGTCAATCCGAGTGTCAATCCGGGTGAACAAAGATCATTTATCCATTTACATTGTTAGAATGCTAATATATTATGTCATACAAAATTTTACTTAATGACTTTGTAATTTGTCAGGAGAAACACTTATCATTACTCTTCTGAATATTAGTATAGGAAATTTTCAAACAATGTTCTTTGGATGGAGACGGAGAAGTTACAGGTATAAAAGGTAATAAATTGTGATTCTGATTATTCTGGTTTTTATGGGTATCCATTAACTTCTAAATGCAACTTCTAGAAGAAATAGCAATAAAGGAACCAAGTAAATGCAATCAAACCAAATATGTTGAACTTGATCAAACAGTTTTATTTCCTCTATTCACTTTCTGTGATTTGGTTTTTTATCCACTTGCAATCATTGCATTTGCTACGCTGTAGTAAAATAGGGTTTTTTTTATAACTTACATATAATCACTTAGACCCAACTTTATTAAATAAATAAATAAAAAAACAAAACGTCAATATTTTCGATATAAAGTACGAGTTAATTACGAGTTTGCACCATATTTGAAGTAACCAATTTGCCAGCTCCTTATCCTAATAGGTAATATAAAAAAACCCACCCTCAAATGACACTTGCAATGAAAAATAACAGCCTAGTGTGGAGTTTTAAGGTCATGACATCCCAAACACCTGAGATTTGTGTTGCCCCTCAGGGAGAGAAGCACTCAGAGAGTAGGACAATACTTCTCACCATGTGGATAGCAGTTCTACCCAAATAATCCTACAAAACATATAACTGTTAACATAAACTGTTTTACATACATGTACCATGTTTCACTGAAAACAATAGAGTGAAAATAAGCGTTTAACAAACGTTCCAATTTTCAAGTTTCACCACCTTTTGATCATGTTATAGAAATATAACAGAAAGAGTTATGAAAAACATCCATTAATTGATATCAAAATAATGATACACTTTGCAGTACAGGCTACAAAAAGCTACAATCAATAAATTTTGTTTTCAATAAGTTACTCCATTATAGAGGTTCTTTGTTAGTCTAAATTATTTAAAATCAATATATAATTCAGTGTGTGTGGGTTTTTTTCTCTTTTAAGTAGATTATTTTGAAAATCCACAATTTTTAAATAGTTTGCTCTTTCCTTTTATTTGACATCATATATAAGTAAGATTGATGAAATGATGAGCATTCATCGTAGTTTAAGAGGTGTCAATTTCTGAGTTCATCATAATACTATTGCAATATTAATAGATTTTAAAGGGTCAAAATTCAGAGCACAAAATGTCAAATTAATGCTGTATAATCTGGGTCAAATAAAGTTTTTATTAGTATCGTTACAAAACAATTTTTTTCAGGCATAATTATAGAAGTTCTGGTGCTTCTGGAGATGGATATGCCGGAGGGTCATCAAAGGTAACAACAGTGTTTACAGAAAGTCAGGCAGATTTACCTGCCCTGGTGCATTTCTGAATGGTTGTGAGCCAGGCTGTATGCTCTCTACTGGCCCTTGGTTGACCCTTAGGCTGAGACTTTGTGTTGAGCCAGAAGTCAGCAGCAGGGTCAGAGTCACCTGGCAGAGGACTGACCAAGGCTCACCCGGCCATGCTTGTTATTACCAGCTAACCCTGGAGGATTCTCTTTAACACCCAATCAGTACTGAAAACACTGCTAATTGACTGGTTCTCTAATACCAGTAAGCATGGATACAGGCTGACCTATTGCATCATATTAGAATATACATGGACCCTTAATCAGTTGGCTATGAAACATAAAAGCAGGCGTAACAACTGTATGAATTGATGAACCAATCTTGGTAAACAGCCAGATAAATCAATTGCCTGGGAACTCGGTAGATATTATTATCATAACTAGGTGGCAGCAGATAGAACAACAATACACCGGTCAGCTGGCAGACTAATGCCTATATAATAATTTTATCAATAGATCCCCTCTCTTAACTACAACTCGATACATAAACTGCTAAACTGAAATTTAAACCTGAATGACTGTCCATTGATTTCTGGGTAATTTTATCTGAGAGTTGTTCACAGTTCTACTAGAGTTATCTGAGACGACCATATACTCCATTTACAAAACTTTAATCACGCATTTAAACAACTAATGATTGTTTATCAAACCTATGAGTTAAACATGTTACATAATTAGTTCAATTTGTAATAATAAAAAATCAATACTTTTAATCTGACTATTTTTACATTGTTAGGAATTTATAAAATAATGTATTCAGTAGATACATTAAGCGAATCTTTGCCCTTTGATTATGAGGAACTAGGTACCTTTTGCAAATATTAAAAAATCAACACATTTAATCAAACTATATTAAAAATTTGTTAAAATTAATTGTACCATTTTACTTAAGGAGTTTTTAAAATGATTAATTTTGAAGATACATAAAGTGAATCTATGCCCTTTGGTACATATACCTTTTGAAATAATAAGAAAATACGTTTAATCTGACTATTTAAAATTTGTTAAAATTAATTGTACCATTTTCAGGAGGTTTTAAAATAATAAATCAGGAAGATACATAAAGTGAATCTATGCCCTTTGGTACTGAGAAATTAGAATACCTTTTGAAATAATAAGAAAATATGTTTTATTCGACTATTTAAAAAATTTGTTAATATTAATTGTACCATTTCAATTTAGGAGTTTTTAAAATGATAAATTCAGAAGACACATAAAGTGAATTTATACCCTTTAAGAAGGAGGAATTAGACTACCTTTAGAATGTTTATTGATTCTAACAGCGTTAACTGTAAGCGTAGAGCTACTGGAGTTACAAGTGTTATTTAGGCAGTGATCCAGGTGGGTCTATAACAGCTCTCTTTACACACCACAGGTAGTGAAATCAACAAGTAAGACCACAGGTCCTGGGATCAATACCTATCACTGATTCATTGATGCAGACACACACCTTAATAACCAGTAAATACACATATGGTACATGCAAGGCACACATACATGTACAGCTATCTGAGATGTCTGCCTTTTGAGAGAGACTATAATGAATATGTCCTTCTCAATCTGACAGCTAGGGATAAAAGTTTCTAAAATTTATCAAAACACTAGTTTTCCCCAAAATTTCCGTCAGATTTAAACGGAAGTTTCAAGTAGGATTAGTAAGCGGACTCACTAACCACTAAACCACTGCCCCGGGCAGTAGCAACACAGAAGTTAACATCTGCAATAATTGCTTGTATATTGTTTATCCCTGCTTCTAAATGCTTCTCAAAGATGCAATATTCCACCTGTCAAAATCATAGTTCTTTAACTTGATTATAAACTGAAATTTACTGAAAGATTGTGGTTTGATTACTGTAGATTAATTGAATGCTGTTTAATGACATACTCAAAGGTATTTCACTTATATATCAGTGGTAAACTAACACAGCATGTAAATGTGAATGTTAAACAATTTTATATTCCTCCATTGCGAAGTGATCACACTTAACAAGACTAAATAATTGCTAAATATGAATCACTTATAAATATCTAGAACTTATTACCATTTGTAAATAATAAGAGCCAAAGAAAGACTTAGGTCACTCTTCTATAACGTTAACATAAATTAGGGCTTCAAAACTAACCTTGCTGAGTAGCATTTCAGGAAATAAGCTATTGAGTATCATTTGTAAGGAATTGCCAGCTATTTTACATACTCTAGAACTCTCTAAAGAAACACCCCTCTTTGCAAATTAGTCATTATAATATTACATATATCTATAATACCTATACTTTATTGCCAAAATTACCAATGTGTACTTCAGGACTGTCTGAAGAGCCTTTTGAGATTTATCATTTTGAATCACCAAGGTATTTATCAATCTGTTACTGAAGTTCCTCTTTGGCTGTTCAATTGTATTAGATTTGTTTTATTGGGCTTTAACGCCATACTTAAGGTAAAGTCTCCCTTGCAACGCTCCACCAAAGTGTACTAGAGGAGAGAATTATGAACACCCTTGAATCTAATTCAAGGACACCAGCCTCTTAATTACTACTTCCTTTGCTAACTGAATAGGAGTGATTTCACGACTGGAGATGAGCCTGTTTGTGTGTATCTCTCAATGTAATAGTGGCTATTATCATCTTGTATAATTACACCAATTTACAAATCGCAAAGGTCTTATTGTTACCTAATGGCAACAGAGTTTTAGACTTTTAGCATATAAGTTTCATAAATAGTTTTATTCATAGTAAAATTGAAAACATAATAATTTAAACACGTCAAAACTGAAGTGTTTAAAGTGTGATGTCAAAATATTCAAATGACACAATTCCAATGAAAGATTTATTTTATATTCTATATAAAGAAATTAATAGTATTTTTTTAATTATTCAGTAAGAAGAATATCTATGCCTATTGGTTGATTGTGGTTTGACACCACACTTAAACTTATTTTTCTCATCTGTTTTGTACTACTTTTGATTTTATCCATTAGGGTCCAAGCAAGACGATAACATACACTGCCGTGAGTTTATTTATCAGAGTTGTTGTTTGGGAGTCTAAATACATGGTAAACATATGTTAGCTGTTAAGAGCGTGCAGTATACAATCAAACTCTTACTGCGTCATATCTGACAACAGGGAAAAAACAACACGCATAAGTTAAGTTAGGTGGAAAAAAGAATAACAAAACTCAAGTGTAATGCATTACGCGATAGGTTTAGAAAAACATCAGTAGCTAATATAAGGCACTTGAATATGTGTTAATACATACAGTAGAAATTGATAAAGAGCCACATGTCTGAGCATGCAGTAGAAATGGGTTGAGTGATATGGAAGTGGGGTCAGGCAAGGGAGAGAACTCAAACAGAATGTGCTGCTAACTAACCAGTCTCACACTAACGCTGATTAGACAAGGTTAAGAAATATCTCCTGTGGAAAGAAGCAAAAACACAAAGACTAACAGTTTGAGGCAATCCATCAATCATATATTTCCTGAGCATTTCACAAAGAATGTTAAGAATTCTAGAGAGAAATCTGCTTTGGAATCTCTGAAGACAATCAAGTAAAGCCTGTTAAATACAATAACAATCTACAGTTGATAAAGACATGCATATCATTAGTTAGCACATGGAAAGTTTGTTTGCAAAGACCAGTAGTCTGGGTTGAAATGGAGCTAGTTCAAACACAGCATGCAGAAATACCCTAATAGTTAGGTTTTTCCTTCTAATTTTTAAACAAATTTAAATCTTTTACACCACTACATTTACCTGTGACTCCAGAAAACTACTCAGCATGATAATCATGTCTTAATTCCATTTAAGTGTTGGGGCTATAAGGGTATTTACAGCAAAGCAGACAGTAGAGAATAAGAGAGAAGATGACAGAGTTATTGGCCTTAGTTTACTCACCGTTAAGCATCCCATCAGTCCACTCTCAAATGGGCGCTGAAAAGCTCGCTGATCTGAGCACCATTCCAAAAGTTCTCGAGCAGCATTTTGAAACCCTTGGGGAGTAGCGAGATGCTGAGAGGAAAAATACAACAGTTTATCATTCATCAGTACAGAAAAACTCAACAACTAATCAATTTCAGCTCCTCTATTCCAATATTTAATAATGAGTGTAAATCAGTGAATTATTAAGGCTGTACTTTTAAATGTTACTTTATACAAAGGTCAAAGCATTATTAGTTTTTTGTATTTTTTTGTACATTAAGCTACTTTGAAAGGACTCAAAAAGCAATGATTTCTCCTAGATTTCAATAAAATTATATAAAAAATAACATTTAGTTTGAAGTTTTTACCTGTTCTCTCAATATATTTCAGAAAAATTATCTTTCAATTCTAATTTAAATTCTTATCACGAAGACAGTGCTAATTGGGAATTTTTTTTATTGCGAGTGGCTAATTTTACATCATACAAATATGAAAACATGTTAATTTGTTCTTTTCTTTCTGAATAGAAAGTGAAGTGAGCTTTTAAATTTATTTATTTGAATGACTCAGTCGATGTAGCAATAGTTTTAAAACCTGCTCTATCAACCGTGTCTCAACCAACTAATTTAAAAGCAAATTTTATAGAGACAAAATATATAACATAATAAGAAAAAAAATTTAGGATGAATTTAATGTGAATTATTAAATTTCTCAAATAAGAAACAATCTTTTTTAATTTTTCTTGTGAGTTTGAACTTTTTGCATCTAGACTTGAATGTATTAATAGTACCGGTACATGTATGTACATTTACCAGATAAACAAACAATACACAACATACCATCACAAGAAACAAATAAATAAATTGATATAAGCAAATTACTTAAAAAGATAGGAAAGGGGTGAAAAGTGCACAGAAATAATGGTTCTAAAAATAGAGGGCATGACAATTTAAGTTAACACAAAATAATTACTGTGAAACTATTTTGTTAACAAAAAAAGTAGAAAAGACCCATTTTCAATTCACCAAAAGTCACCTTAAGTGTCAAAACAAACATAACATTCGACTTGCTCATAAAAAAAAAGGTTTTAGATAATAATAGGATTATGGAAAGATAATTAATTTGTCTCTAAGATAAATGAGCTTGTGGTTTGTCTGATGGTAAATTGCTGGTATGTGCTTACAACAATTATATGGGGTTTCGTTTACCTTTTAAACCCCTCAAATGTCTCCAGGTATTAAAATCTACTTTTTTTTAATCTAATTATTGTTTCAATTTATCAGAAGCCCACATGTATGTTTAGTGATCCATCGCCAGATGTTGTAAGTTCCAAATACATGTGCTCTGGGGGGGGGGGGGGGGGAT